>JAATLQ010032267.1:0-13625 GCA_013421005.1 Heliconius erato x Heliconius himera | reverse complement strand
GCGCGATTTCTATATAACATTCGCTGGCAAGCTAATGCCTTGAGTTCATTCAAATGACGATAACTTTTTTTTTAATGAATCGATTTTGATGAACCAAACTTTAGAACCTAAATTGAGTTAAAACAAAGCAATTGGTGAAATTTTCAAGTAAATCGGTTCAGTAGTTTCAGAGAAAAATGCGGACAACAATATGTCGACAGACAGACAGACAGACAGACAGACAGACAGACAGACAGACAAGAAATTCAAAAAAAATCTTTTTGCTTTCTATTAGTCTTTTTAAGTGTCCCTCTATCCATTTCAGTTAAAATTACTAAATGTACAGACATAATATTTTTACTGTCTTATTATATATAGAGATTTTAGAGAAATAGGGCACAATTTCAAGATTTTTTTAAATTTGTTCTTTATCAATGTAGATTAAATGTACACGGTTTTTAAACAAAATCTACATTATGATTGAATCCTATCTTTCCTTTTCTTAGCGGAAAGGGTTACAACAAAAATCTTAAAATAAATTATTTAGATAATTTATATGACATGGAAATCTTTTTACTTTCCTCAAGTACATACATAATATTGAATGTGCAAATATTATTTGTGTTTAGTCGATATCGACTATCGAAATTCATTCCCTGTCGAATCTGAAAATAGGAAGGAACATGTACTTACAAATCGTTGAGGCCGTCGTGACGTATGGGCACTAGCCCCTGATTATAACGCGACGGTTGTGGGTTCGATTCCCACTGGGAGGGATGAATTATTAATTATAAATATTTTCAGTGTTTCGCTCTGGTACAAGGCAAAAACGCGGGGTTCAGTTCCGTTCCATTAAACACGCAATGACTTAAAAATGCAGTGGAAATTGGGGAACAGAGAGTTTTAACGTTAGGTTGCCTCTGCCTACCCTACCTATATAGCAATAAGGCATACAACAATTATAGATATATTTCATAATCGTATTTTAATTTCAGCAATTGTTAAACAGAATATTAACATGAAAGATCACTTGGCAAATGTAATAAAATACCGAATTATCACCGTGGGCATTGTTGTAGTGAAATCTGAGCTTTGCTTAGTTTCTTGTTATCATTAGGTATACCTACTTACTACAATGTACTCGTATGTTACCGAAGGTTTACGTATCTACTGCTTTTGAACCTCAAAAATTTTATTAAGTCTTTAATTAAATTCAATTTAGAAAAATATATTGTAATTTCACATACAGCCATCACCATATACCTAGTATAGAAACAGAACCTTGCAAATATTGTTTGGGACCTACGTATTAAGAGACTTTCCACTTTCCGATGCTTTTGTGGTTCCGTGCCTGTTAAAGAAAAAAGGAACCCTTATAAAATTATTTTGTTGTCTGTTTGTCTGTCAAGAGCCTTTATCTCAGAATTGTTTGGAGATACACAGTTTAAATTAAAACCATATTCTCAGATCTCATAATTTCCTGAAAAAAATATTTCTACATTTACTTAAAAAAAAGATATGGCAGTTTATATCGTAAAAAATACTTCGACACTATAAAGAGAATCAAAATTAATAGAGTATTTTCAGTTAACTTAGAATTTTAAAAAAATAATACACTTAAAAGGGCGACAAAATTTGGTAATAAAGCCGCTAGTTCAAGTGAAGTATGAGATGAAAGGAATCTGGCTAAACTAAGCTTGAATTTCAGAAAATTTCTTTTTTCTAAATACTAAAACTCATTTGTTAAGCGCGGCGTTGAGTTCTGCCACTCAACACGCAATGCCTCCAGAATCCGGCAGAAAGCGGGGAACGTAGTGTCTTAACACTAGGTTCCCTCTGCCTACCCTGCTGTGTGCGGGATACAGCGTGAAGCTAATTTAATTTTTTATTTTTTTTTTAAAACTCATTTAAATTACCATTTTAAAACGACTAAATTATCTTATTAAATAAATGTTTACAAATATCTATCTATTATAAGATATTAATTACATCATGTTTCCTTAATATGATGAAGGGTGACAATTATTGCGGATATTTTATTTATTAATTAAGAAAATATGGAAAATTACCTTTTTTATAAACTCTCAATCTCTTTTTTCGTCCTCAGTGAAAACTATATAAAATGAAACATTAAATTTAATTTTATTTATTAAACATTAAATACGCCACAGCAGGGTAGGCAGAGGGACCCTAGTGTTAAGATACAGATTAGGAAACGGATTTCCTAATTTCTGCCGAATTCTGGAGGCATTGCGTGTTGAGTGGCAGAACTCAACGCCGCGCTTTGCCTCACCTAAGCGAAGAAATGGAAGAAATGGATTTAAATTTATTAAGTAAATATTACCTCCTCGAGTGGAGATCGAACCCACAACCAGTTTTACAGTCACACCTCGTGCCGCTGCGCCACGACTGGCCTCAATTAAAAATTCTTCTTTATTCTCGTTCTCTTCTTTTCACTGTAAGTGATAACCGTGCATTTTGTTACTATTTAAGAAAATGTTACTGTAGGTTTATAAAATTAATTTTTTGGCGAAACAACAACAAAACAACACTTTTGACACACCCATTATTAGATTCTATCACATTTTCGCTCCTGTCGCACAAAAAACACATATTCATTTTTGTCATGTTAACTAAAAACGTCTTCACACCAAAACGAAAGGTAAGTAACTAAGTAATATGCTCAAAAACATCTCATTTGGCCATCTGCACTGTTATCGCATTTAGAAACCTAATACATCCACGAAAATAATTTTATTGCATTCGGTTCGCTTTGTATCGCGCCGCAAAATGTTTATCTATACCTAGTAAAAAGTAGACAACTAATTGATATTTGCCGACTGCTGGTCATAAACCGTTATCAGTACTGTAGTACTGTCGTAATTTCTTAGAATTTATTTTTGCTAAATTAATTTTGTTTATTATAATTCTATTATATATATTTCTTTCCTATGCAAATTATTAAAAATTGCGTGCGAACCGTTAACAAAACCAACGAGCAGAGGATGATGAGAGAGAAAGAGTTTATTGAAATGTAATTAACCATATTTTCTTAATTAATGAAAAAAAAAATTGCAATAATTGTCACCCTTCATTATATTAAGGAAACATGATGTAATTATTACCTTATAATAGATCGATATTTGTAAACATTTATTTAATTATATAATTTAGTCGTTTTAAAATGATAATTTAAATAAGTATTAGTATTTAGAAAACAGATTTAGCAAATACTTAATATCATGGATTCATTATTTCACTTGAAGAATGAGGATGATTTCATGTTTAAATAGTTTTCTGTATGTACTTAATATGATTAAAATCATCATTTAACAAGTGAATAGTTAAAAACATATTAATTTTAAGATTGACCTTCTATTATATAATATTTTACTTTAAAATATGAGGCATACCTCGCATTTTATTGTCTATTCTCAGTCAAACGGAATCGGAATAAAATATTTCAAACGATGGCAACCTTTGCTTGCGGCGGTTATTATCCAGGCAACCATGTGTTTTAGTGATGAGAAAAAAATAAGCTTTAACTTGATATATAATTCATTAAAAAAATACATGAGTGCAAATATTAACATTAAGTGACCTGTTTAAACCAGGCAACCTTGGACTTGCGGCAGACTGAGAGCTGGCAACCATTGTTTTTCCAATTCCTTATCCGATTTTCTTTCAAATGATGTGCGATTCATTTAAAAAACATATGAGTGCAATTTTCTCCAAAAACGAGTTACGATAAACATTAATTTAAGATGATTGCGGCTGGATTCTTTTAGGCAACCCTATTGTAATCTACTCTACTATCATGTATCGTTCTTAAATATAAGTTTCATTAGAAAAACTGATCCCTACAGATTTAAGCAATGGGATCTCGATCTATAAATAGTTTCCAATAAAAATGACCATTTAAAAATGTGTATGATAATAAATGCGTATTTATATTTTAAGTTTGAACTCAGGACCATCGCGGTGTTCACTTACCACCTTGTGATCCGTATACTCGTTTGCCTTGTCTTTTCTATAAAAAAAATCGCGCACTACGCCACGGCGGTCGCTAGTATTAATTTTTTTAGTTTGCTTCAATGTTATTTCGAGTCTTTTTATTTTATTTAACTAAAAAACCTAAGTATTTCAGTTTATTTCAACGATTTTTTTTGTATTCTTAATAATCTAGTTCTATTGGAATTTTAAATTTAACACATAGGTACTTACCTAGAAATGAAACGCTATGGTTGTGGGTTCGATCTACACTCGATTATATTTAAATTATTTTCATTATCTGGGAGACAAAGCGCGGGGTTGATTTTCGCTATCCAATCCGCAATTTCACGCAATTGAGTGAAATGTGAGGAACGCTGTGTCTACATTTGGCACCCTGCTATGCTAAAAAAGCGTAGAGCTGCTTATTTTGTTAGGGTTACATACCTTAAAAATTAGTCCCGTAATCAATAACTATGGGGTACTTCCCCTGTCCTGGTCAATTATGAAATATAGCACGAAGTGAGAACTTACAAATAAAGAAAAAAAATCCTCTTCCCTTTCGTTGTAGATAGGTGCTATCCGTTGAATTCTCGGTGGGCGAGTCCCAATCGCACTTAGTTTTAGGTCTTTTTACATTATTTTTGAATAAAATCAAAATCTTCTAAAAGCTGTACCCCGCACTCAGCAGGGTAGCCAGAGGGAACCTAGTGTTAAGACACTACGTTCCCCACTATTCAGCCGAGTTCCAGAGGCATTGCGTGTTGAGTGGCGTAACTCAACTCCGCACTTTACCTCGACACTAGAGCGAAGAAATGAAAATATAAATGTAAATAAATATTTCATTTCCTCGAATGGGGATCGAACCAACAACCAGTCGATTTTACAGTCACACTTTGTGCCCCTGCGCCACGAATGACCTTTTCAACTGGCCTATTATTTATACATTTAGATAAAATGCTATTAAGTTGTAAATTGTAACTTTCGTCTGAATGGTGCTCATTTAATTGTGTTATTCCACACTTAGGAAAGAAAAATACTTATTTAGAAAACGTATAAAAATTTGAACGTAGCGGGACTCGAACCCGGTGCTCATTTAGTCAATCAACACTGACGAGAGCGCTAATACATATTTATTTAGAATAGTAATACGTAGTCATTATTCGTATCTCAGGGGTTCTCGAGTGTCGGGTCGTTCTCACTGTGCGCTTTTTGTCATACGATCCGTCAGTTCCTGCCTCAGTCAGCTTCGTTGTAACCGCTTGATTGATAGTGTGCAGGTAGCAAATGATGGTAGGTACTTGTATTGAATCAGGTAAAAATATTTATTTACAATGATTATTTATTAAAAGCGAGGCCAGTCGTGGCGCAGCGGCACAAGGTGTGACTGTAAACCGACTGGTTGTGGGTTCGATCCTCACTCGAAGAGATGAAATATTTACTTAAATTTATATTTTCATTTTCTTCGCTCCGGTGTCGAGGTTAAACACGGCGTTGGTTTCTGCCACTCAACACGCAATGCCTCCAGAATTCGGCAGAAAGTGGGGAACGGAGTGTTTTAACACTGGGTTCCCTCTGCCTACCCTGCAGTGTGCGGGATACAGCGTGAAGCTGACAAATTATTTATTAAATTGGAAAATATTTAAGTTTCTAGCCAAGTCTGATTGTCGTCTTATATAGGTTACAGCGTTCTTATTAAAAGTGTATAGAATTATTATTATGATATTATGCCAAGTATAATAATATTTCATTATCGGAATTTTTGTGTAATACGTTAAGTATATATAACTATTTTAACTTATAAGGTATGATATATAGGTATGTACGGTCCGCGAGGTCTAAGCTGAGCTTTGCATTTGTATAAGTGTAGGTGTAACGTCATTTACTTGGCCTGAACCAATATATCGTCACATATAACTGTAATTCTTAATATTTTATATTTAATTAAACTAAAAATTAAATTTGGCACTATTACTCTACAAAAATGGAGAAACGTATGGGATCAAGTCGCCAGTAAAACAAAAAAAAATGGTGGACTCGACGCTGTTCTTGGTGATATAACGGAACGATTCATTATACACATCAGACGAGTTTTAATTTTTAATTGATATTTAATAAAACGCTTTATTTGTAAACGTGTTTTTTTCACTTTACTTTTAGTGATCACTCACACAAATTTAAAGCTCGGCTTAGCCTCGCGAAATATATATATGTTTATATGTAGGTATGTGTATTGGTACGGTAAATTGATAGTATTGCGTCACCGACACATAAAGTAGACGAAGTGAAAATGTGATACAAGTTTCTCAATATCCAAACTTTAAATAAAATAATGATATAACCACGTCAATATAAAGATTGAGACCATTCGTGGCGCAGAGGCCTAAAAATGTGACTGGTTTTAGGTTCGATCCCCACTCGGGGAAATGAAATATTTATTTAAATTTATATTTTCATTTCTTCGCTCTGGTGTCGAGGCATAGCGTGGTTTTGAGTTCCGCCACTCAGGACGCAATGCCTCCAGAATTCTGCGGAAAATAGAGAACGTAGTGTCTTAACACTAGGTTTTTCTGCCTACCCCGCTGTGTGCGGGACACAACGTGAAGCTGATTAACTTAAGATATAAACAACGATGAAACGGCTTGCAAAATAATAATCATTTTAAACAATAAGAAGTGAATATAGATCACGATGTCGACGTATTATTAGAACGTAAATGAGTAAAAGGTAGTATTGGGTAGGTAGATTGGTACTTTTTTTAATTTGTTTATTTTATTTTATGACAGCTTTTAAGCTGTCTCGTTTTGAAAAATGATGATAATGGAGAAAAATGATAACTATATATTTAAAAAATATATTGAAATATTAAAACTAAAAGGGATTTTCTTTTTGATATCCATATTGCGGGTTAAACAGAAAGAACTTAGTTTACTTCTTTCCCTTTCTCTATCTATATTAAGTGTAATAAGTGTGTTTGCTCGAGAATGTTACTTGTTCTAAGTTCTAATTGGATTCGAGCAATGTCAAAATTAAAATATTATATCTCACTCTTTACTCAAAAATTTAATGTGGTCTGATTACATTGAAATGCTGATATGTTTCATATAGATTGTTATTATTCTATTTCTATATTGAAGAGATTTTAATAAAATAAAAATGGAGCCATTTAAATATATTTATTTCTATTTATCTTCATTATTTCTGTTGATCTATTAAAATTGCATTTTATTTTAAATCATGTTTCATTGAAATCAGCTTCACGCTGTATCCCGCACACAGCAGGGTAGGCAGAGGGAACCTAATGTTAAGACACTCCGTTCCCCACTTTCTGCCGATTTCTGGAGGCATTGCGTGTTGAGTGGCAGAACTCAACGCCGCGCTTAACCTCGACACCAGAGCGAAGAAATGGAAATATAAATTTAAGTAGATATTTCATCTCCTCGAGTGGGGATCGAACCCACAACCAGTCAGTTTTACAGTCACACCTCGTGCCGCTGCGCCACCACTGGCCTCATGTTTCATTGGTTTAAATATATTCCATATCTTATAAGATATTTGTTATTCACACTTTCTGACAAATTTTAGTTATATCATGGTTCATGTCTCTGTATATTATTTACAAGTGTTAGATTACACGATACAACCATGATGAGGTCGTCGTGGGCAAGGGCACGACTGTGAATGCAACGGTTGTGGGTTCGATTTCTACTCGGGGGAATGGAATATTTAATGTTTTCATTTCACCCTTGGTCCCCCCACTTTTTCTTAAGAATTCAGCAGAAAGTGGGGAAAGGATGTGTCTTATCATTAGATTCCTTGTTCTTAAGTAGTCTGTTATATGAGGGATACAGCGTGAAGCTATCAAAGAAACCCGGACAAGCGCGAGTCCGGCTCGTCCACTGAGGGTTACGTACAAAAATAGCAGGAGTTTTTTCTGAAATTCAAGCTTAGTTTAGCCAGAGCCCTTTCATCTGATTCCTCTCTTGAACTAGCAGCTTTAATAACAAATTTTGCCCCATTTTAAGGCTATTATTTTTAAAAAAATTACCACCAATTAAGTGTATAGTTTTCAGATTTTTTTGAACTAGTGCCACCTGTAGATAGATAGTACTAACTGCCACATTTCATAGTTCTAGATCAATCGGAAGTACACTATTAATTTGGATTCCTTTTATAATGTCAAAATACACTTTTTTGCTATATAAACGGCCATATCTTTTTTTGTAAGTATATGTAGAAATACGTTTATCCAGGAAATCTTAGGGCCGTAGATCTGAGTATAGGTATGGTTTGAGTTTCAACTCGATATTTCTTCAAGTGTTCCTGAGATAAAGCCTCTTGACAGACAGACAGAGAGACAGACAGACAGATGGACGGACAAAGTAATCTTATAAGAGTTCCTTTTTTCCTTAAAAGGTACCCTAAAAACCTTGAAACATCATAGGCGAAGGTTTAAAAAAGTATGAAAGTTGCTCTATCTAAGCCTTTTGAGGTAATTACCTAATTGTATAATTTATTTATTATTTATCTTATATGTATTTTAGTACAGTAAACTAAAATTTATAATTTAGTTTCATTATATTAATTTATATGCTATTAATATTTTTAAATGATTAAAGGTAAAACCAGGTAAAATATATATTATATCAAAAAAAAATAAAAAATAAATCAGCTTCCGCTGTATCCCGCACACAGCAGGGTAGGCAGAGGGAACTTAGTGTTAAGACACTCCGTTCCCCACTTTCTGCCGAATTCTGGAGGCATTGCGTGTTGAGGGGCAGAACTCAACGCCGCGCTTAACCTCGACACCAGAGCGAAGAAATGGAAATATAAATTTAAGTAAATATTTCATCTCCTCGAGTGGGGATCGAACCCACAACCAGTCGATTTTGCAGTCTCACCTCGTGCCGCTGCGCCACGACTGGCCTCATTATATCATATACTTATAATAACAATATCGTCTATATTCTTGGCAAATTGTCGACTAAACCGGGCTTGTTGTGGTTCAATAGGTAATTAGACATTAGTGACCGACCTTAAGTGGTATAGAATTTGGACGTAAAAGATAAATGAAAAGAACGTGAACACAATAGAGTTGTCATATCGTCGTAGGATGTGCGAACAAATTGGCAGTAACATTGGAGATTCACGAACCATCAGGTGTGAATAAAGTAAAATAATGAAGCCTGTCCATGATTGAGGCCTATCGTGGCTCAGGAGCACAAGCGTGTGACTGTAAACGAGACAGGTTGCGGATTCGATTTTTACTCGAGATATTTAATATTTTCATTATCTTTGCTCTGTCGTGGCGTAGCGCTCCGTTCCGCTACTCAACACGCAATACCTCCAAAATTTGGAAGAGAGCGGAGAGTCTTAATACTAGGCTCGCTCTGCCTACCCTACCACATGCAGAATTCACAATCATGAAGAAGAACATGTTCTTGTACTTAACTATATGACAATGATAAAAATAACGAAATTATAGTAAAAAAGATAGAATGCGTCGGCACGATAGGTGGGGTGAGCCATCGATTGACCTTCAAAATACATCGTCGCTGATACCTACCCTAGGACGGTGGCGGACAAAGCATTAGGAACCCTTGTGGGGTAACGTATGAAGGGGTTGGTGATAGCGTATAGTTGCTATATTGGACTAAATCTCTAGAACTCTACTAAAGTATTATAACTTAGTTAATTCAAGTTGAAAGCGTAATAAATATATGAAATTAAAATTGCTACTTGTTTAATTGTCGCCGGACGTGTGAGCTATTCACTTGAAATATACGTACTTAACAGTTGGTTGCTTATATCCACTGACTACTAATCATATAGCATATTTTTGTTGTTATTGCCGTTTTTTCATTATTTATTATAAGTAGATAATATATATTTTTACTTACAGATTTTTTTTGTCAGCTTCACGCTGTATACCGTCCTAGGGTAAGCAAAGGGAACCTAGTGTAAAGTTCCTCCGTTCTCCACTTTCCGCCGATTTTTTTAAGCATTACTTGTATAATATTAATATTTATTTATATTGCAGTTTTTTCTTTATTTTAATAGCTCACCCATATATTTCTTGGCAGTAAAAATCGGTCATCTACCCTCCTTTTCCCCCTCTGGTCCCTTTTAACATATTTCTCTCAACTAGTAAAATGGAATGAGATTTATATTACAATTTTTTTTGTCGGACACCGCCGCGGCATAAAGATGCTATCATTCTTGGCATCCATCGACCCGCGTACTATTTATGGATCAATAAAAGTTGAGATTAATGTTATGTCGTCGCAGATAAAATAAAAGTAAGTCATATTGACATAATACTTAAAAATATACATTTTTTAGCGTCACGCTGTATCCCCCACATAGCAAAATAGTGCTAAAACACTCCATTCCACATTTTGCGCCGAATTCTGGAAGCATTGCGTGTTGAGTGGCGGAGTTCAATGCCGCGCTGTGCCTCGATACCAGAGCGGAAGAAAATGGACATATTTAATTTCTTTCAGTGTGAATCGAACCCAGAATCTGTTGCGTTTACAATCGCACTTTGTGCCCCTGCGCCGCGACTGGTCTCAAATGTTTCTTTCTTAAATTATTTGCTTTAAACAACATAGTTTCTATCTAGTATCGTCGTGCAGGATAACTACTGTCTACTAACTACAACGTTGATTAGAACTCATAAAATCTCTATTCGGGTTGTTATTGGGGAATAGAATTAAGCAAAGGTTTTGTACTTACATTATAACATCAATATAATGGTATTGGAATAATAAATAATATATATATATATATATATATATATATATATATATATATATATATATATATATATATATATATATATATATATATATATATATATATATATATATATATATATAGTTTATCAATACCAAGTTTATAAATACTTAATTTAAATAATATAAACAATAGAAAAAATAAATAATATAGTACTTGTAAGAAGGTATATTGGTGAAAATGGTCTGATATGACAAAAATAGTGTATCTGAACCTGTACTATACTACTATATAACTACAGGTGTCTTTTAATTAATGAACCAAGTGATCGAACATTTAGTGCTTGTCAGAAACAACAGCGGACAAAGCCGCGGACGGGTCGCGAGTGCTTTATAAAATAGCCTTTCATTTTGTTTAAATTTTGCATTTCCCTTTTTTGTTTAATTTTTTAAATTGTTAGGATTCTTATACACATAGAACTATTCCTATATAATATGTAGAAATGAGAATAAAAAGAAGGTTTATTTTAATATTAAAACTAGCTGTAACCTTGCTTGCTGCGCCACCAACACGCCACAAAAAGGAATTACACAAATATGTAACTAATTTTGAGGCATTTTATTGATTTTGTTCATTTCGAAAAAGAATTGGTGGTACCAACTCAAAAACAACAACACAACATCCACAACCACTTTGCTAATCAAATACGTAGTTTACAATTCTATAAAGGACATACAGACAAACATTCTATTTTATAGGGATAAATTGAATGTGAAATTTTCTGTAATTAAAAAAAAATAGGTTTCGTGAATGTAAGTTGAAGTTAATAAGTTTTTACATCATATCGTTTCGTTCCGTCACCCTATTTATTTTGTTTTAATTTGTTAGTGACGTTGACGCCGCGATCTTTCACAAGCACAAACAAAGCGAAGATAGCGCAACCATCATCGGTGCGAAATATAACATCAATCGGCCCAATATTCAAATGTAATGGTATCGACGCCCGTCGTGACGCAGGGGCACAAAGTGTGACTGTAAACGCGAATGGTTGTGGGTTCGATCCCCACTCGGCTCTTTAAATGTATATTTTCATTTCTTTGCTCTGATGCCGAGGCAAAGCGCGGCGTTGCGCTCCGCCACTCAACAAGCTAGAATGCGGTGGAAAATGGGAAACGGAGTGTTTTAACACTAAGTTCCCTCTGTCTACCCTCCTGTGTCCTGGATATATAGAAAATGTTATCGTCGACACACTCGACCCGAGTGAGTTTATTGGACACTCCGCCAAATAATAATTTACTATTTAAACGCTCAGGCTCAATCTTCGACATACATAATACAATAGTAAAAGTAGAGTAAAGTTAAATTACTTTGAGAACTCGTCATATGCGTAGTGGGAATATGCCTCACTGACTGTGACGATTGTATGTCGTTATTCGAATCTCAATTAGGGAGAAAGATTAAAAGAAAAAACTACAACTAAATCAGATAAATGTATTGCTATACTGATTAGATACATCACTGTTTTCTTTTTAGTTACTTCACTTTTGATTTTATATAATACGTAAAGATAAAAAATAGAAAAAAAAGATCATTATCTCTAAGGAAACTCTCTCGAACAAATATATTTGTGAGCGATTATACCTAAAAGGTTTTTAATTACTATATTGCAGCTTAATAGGTACATGTAGTTAAGATACTGTAATACTTCCCACTCAGTGATAAATAATTTCTTGTAATAAAACATCATTATACAAGTCAGCAACGTAAGCAAGCTGCGTTTGTAATAGCTTGTGGTTTAACCGTCTAAAAAATGAGGGGTTCTACGATAGTACCTACATACCTTACATTTCTATTAGCATTAAAGCAAAAAATGACAAATGTATAATAATTAAATGTTGCACATTATTAATTACCGTATTAATGTTTAACATTAAATTATTAATAAGGAATTGGGATTCAGTATATTATTATAATTATTTCATACGTTACATATGTTCATTATTCGTCGTTAGTAGTTTTGGTATAATGTTTCATCTATTAATAGGTCGTGAATATGTACTGATTGTAACATTTCCGAATGTGAAATAATATTATGTTATGCTACATACAAAACTACACACATATATACATACAGACTATAACCTACAATCAAAAATATACATTGAGGCCAGTCGTGGCGCAGGGGCACAAGGTGTGACTGTAAAACCGACTGGTTGTGGGTTCGATCCCCACTCGAGGAAATGAAATATTTACTTCAATTTATATTTCCATTTCTTCGCCCTGGTATCGAGGATAAGCGCGGCGTTGATTTCTGCCACTCAACACGCAATGGCTCCAGAATTCGGCAGAAAGCGGGGAACGGAGTGTCTTAACACCAGGTTCCCTCTGCCTACCCATCTGCTTTATTAAAAATATACATAAATTACATATGTAGATTACAAATTTTCAAAACGAAATGTGAACCAATCACAACTACTTACTTATTTGTTAACACAAATATTTACGCTTAAAGCTTACAACAGTAATAACTGACTGCAAACAATAATCTCTATCTCTATATATAATAAGACAGTAAAAATATTTTGTCTGTACATTTAGTAATTTTGACTGAAATGGATAGAGGGACACTTAAAAAGACTAATAGAAAGCAAAAAGATTTTTTTTGAATTTCTTGTCTGTCTATCTGTCTGTCTGTCTGTCTGTCTGTCTGTCTGTCTGTCGACATATTGTTGTCCGCATTTTTCTCTGAAACTACTGAACCGATTTACTTGGAAATTTCACCAATTGCTTTGTTTTAACTCAATTAAGGTTCTAAAGTTTGGTTCATCAAAATCGGTTCATTAAAAAAAAAGTTATCGTCATTTGAATGAACTCAAGGCATTAGGTTGCCAGCGAATGTTATATAGAAATCGCGCTGGTAT
>JAATLQ010032266.1:0-13620 GCA_013421005.1 Heliconius erato x Heliconius himera | reverse complement strand
CAAGCCTTTCACAGATTATTGGGTCCCCAATGATTCGAATGGCTCTGCGTTGTATGCGATCAAATGGTTCAAGCTGATACTGGGGTGCACCAGCCCAGAGATGAGAACAGTACTCCATATGAGGCCGAACCTGGGCCCTATATAGGGCCAAACGGTGTTTTGGCGTGAAGTACCATCTCGCTCTGTTGATGACCCCCAGTTTCTTCGAGGCCAACTTGGCCTTGCTTTCCAAATGATCGCGATACTGGCAGTCACTCGAAACATTGAGGCCCAATATACCGATACTGGGCGCAGCTGTAAGGGGAATGTTCTGAAAGACTGGTGATACGATAAATGGGATTTGAATGGGATTATGGGTTTTCTAAATAAGTAATTTTAATTATTTAATATAATAATTTTCTTTGAGACTTAATGAAAAATAAATAAAAAAAACTTAAACCTGCTTCTACGAATACTGGAGGCATTGCGTGTTGAGTGGTGGAACTCAACGCCGCACTTTGCGTACCTGAGCGAAGAAATGAAAATAATTTTTTTAAAATATATTTTACTTTACACTCAAGCCACCGAACCCACAACCAGTCGCGTTTACAGTCACACACTCGTCCTCCTGCGCTAGACTGGCCTCAATGTACAAATATAACATTAATCGCAAAGCCTTCTTAGTGATTCTTTTGTATAAAAAAATCCCATTAATTAAAGTTGTTTTTATAGAATGTATGTATTAGTCATTGTATACGAATTGTGTTAAAGAATCAAAGCTCCCCAAGAACTTCTATCAGAAGTAAACTTTTGTAAGTAATCTTGATAATGGTCGGTTTAGTGATTGTCTTTAATCCAGTGAAAAGGAACATGCAAGTGACAATTGCTGTGAACACGTAAGTTTTTTTTAAGATTTTACATAATTTAGTTTATCCGAAACATAGCGAATGAATTCAGTTAATTATTGAAATATTTAAAATCCATTAAAATAAAAAAATCCGGTCAAATGAGAGTCAGACTCGCTTACCGCCCTCGGTACCAAATTCAGGATGGTATGCCAACAGGAAGAACTATTTACGAAAGATGATCAACTTCAATTTGCAGAGGTATGCATTCATTTCGTATGAGATAACTACAATTATAAGTTTTCAATGATTTTTTTGTAAGAAATACCTAAAGATTTTCACTTTTCGATTTTTTTCCTTTATTTTTGTTATAATTTCTCATTTTATAACTGTAGATTCACGCGAAATGCATTATAAGTTTTGATTAACTTTTTTGATAAACTGTCAAAGATATGCGAAATTATTTTAATATAATGAATGAACGATATAGTTCAGAGACCAGTCGTGGCGCAGCGGCACAAAGTGTGACTGTAAAACCGACTGGTTTTGGGTTCAATCCCCACTAGAGGAGATGAAAAATTTACTAAAATTTATATTTCCATTTCTTCGCTCGGGTGGCGAGGCAAAGTGTGGCTTTCAGTTCTGCCACTTAACACGCAATGCCACCAAAATTCGGCAGAAAGTGGAGAACGGAGTGTCTTAACACTGTGTTCCCCCTGCCTACCCTGCAGTGTGCGGGATACAGAGTAAAGCTGATTATATTAAACATTTTTGGTGAACATTCTAAAAAAAATTTTTAAATCTAATTTGAAACAGACAAACATAACTAAAGTCATAGGCATAATAGCATAGCATAGTAACTATAGGCAATGGATTTCAAATAATGCAATTTTCTCGTAGCAAATTCAATGCAATCGTATTACGTGATACTGCCGACAAATGTTGCTACGTGACGGCATCAGTGCTATATTAGATTTACGTGCCTTCACACTTTTCAACTATCTTGGATGAAAAACTTTATTTGCATGAAACGTTAAAAATTTTATAGAAATTGTTTATACCTTAGTTTTCCATTTTAATGGGATTTTTTGAGTCTTTATAGTGGCGCAGGGGCACAAAGAGTGACTGCAAAATCGACACTCGAGGAAATGAAATATTTATTTAAATTTATATTTCCATTTCTTCGAGGCAAAGCGCGGCGTTCAGTTTTGCCATTCAACACACAATACTTCTAGAATTCGGGGGAAAGTGGGGAACGGAGTGTCTGTCCTTCTGCTTTCCTGCTGGGTGCGGGATACAGCGTGAAGCTGATTTATTTATTTACTTTATTTATTTATTGATAAAAGAATATTAGTTAGAGAAAATGCGATTTTTTCTGTAACATGTAGAACGTTCTCGAATCTGAGGTTGATCTTATAATTCCGTTTTCATTACTAAATTTCATATATATGAATAAAAACGGCATCTCATGATCGATCTTAGACATGAGAACGATTTATCAATACGGATTTAGGTATTTCTTAATAAGAAATTTAGGACCAGTTTCACCGTTTAGGAAAAAAGTTTCTGATAGTTATCTAATAATTATCTAATGCTCTTTCACAGACGAAGATGAAAATACAAAATAAATATTTTCAAACGATAATGGTAGATAACAATTCATACGATTTGTTACATTATATAACATAATATAAATTACAAATAAGTATGTCAAAATGAAATGCATGTGTCAAATATGTATCTGAGGCCAGTCGTGGCGCAGCAGCACTAAGTGTGACTGTAAAACCGAATGGTTGTGGGTTCGATTCCCACTCGAGGAGATGAAATATTTACATAAATTTATATTTCCATTTCTTCGGTCTGGTGTCGAGGCTAAGCGCGGCGTTGAGTTCTGCCACTCAACACGCAATGCCTCCAGAACTCGGCAGAAAGTGAGGAATGGAGTGTCTTAACACTAGGTTCCCTCTGCCTACCCTGCTGTGTGCGGGATACAGCGTGAAGCTGATTAAATATTTATCTATTAGATATTGCTATTCGAGACCTGTGAAATCAAAAATTAAATATAGCTTGTCTGGCAGATGGACGATGATTGTTCGGGACTTTATCAGCAAGTGGGAAATCTTAACCTTAAAGTTATAAAAATGAAATGCAATACATCCAAATTATCATCAATATAGATTTGGAGATCACACACAATGTTTCACATTATGCTCAATAATTAAAACGTAGAAATTAAAAAATAGAATGAAATCTTCATATTTCTTTTTATTTAATTTGGTACGGGTACAGTTTAAAATTTTATCCCTGTTTCTCCATATTTATCTTTCCATAGTAGAAATATTCTTGTATAGATGCTATAATATTACATATATATTTATACATAGCTCATCCAGTCGTTTTCCTTACTCGATTAAGTCTCGTTAATTTTTAAATAAACTAATGAAACGGCCATTGCACCCGCGTTTCGCTCCACTAGCCAGTTAGTTATTTACTGTAGGGCTATGGTAATATACCTAGTTTTTTTTAAAATAATATTACATTAAAATATAAATGGAACAAATAAATCGGTCAGTTAAATTGCAAGGAAGGATTTGGAATTCCCTCAGTTAAATTATTTTACCTATATAAAGAGTGTCAAATACTTTTTTTTAATAAAAAAAAATAATCTTTCCTAAGTGTGGGATAGTACTTTAAAATGTAAGAAATTGTGTCATAAATATTTTTCTAATCTATTTTGGTACACAGAAAATCATAAATGACGTAAAGAAACAAACAACCTACCTCCGTCTATGACTTCAAAATAACTTCTGAGTACGTTGGGACATGCTACAATTTTATTGTTTATATGTAAATATAATATATATACAATATTAAAAATATTTATCATTTTTAATTATTTTTTATATTTGCTGTTAAATTGTAGATAATTTCCATAATAAAATTATAATATAATATAAGTTTATATTTTTCTGTTTTTATAAGAAAAAAAAATATCTTACATAACACTTTCATGATTTTGTGGCAATTCAACCCGAAGTCATCTCGTTTACAGTAAGACGCTGCTCCACTGCGTCACCGTGGCCTAAATTATACAATCTCATGATAAAATTTGATCATCCATGTTTACTTTTACTGTTAGTCACATTTTATAAAGAAGCATTTTTTTATTGTGATTTTAGATTTTTCAGAGGTAGATACTTAATAATATTTTATTTCTTTTTGTAGCTATAGCTTATGATTTAATATAATTATATTATTGTACTTTAATAAATATTCAAAATATTTAGAGTAGAGTATATATTTTTAGTTTGAGGCCCGTCGTTGCACAGGGGTATAGCATGCAACTGTAAACGTGGCAAGTTGTGGGTTCGACTCCTAGGCGGGAAAATGAAATATTTTAATATTTTTAATTCTTTGCTCCGGTAACTAAACAAAGTGCGGTGTTGAGCTCTGACACTCAACACGCAATGCCTTTACTATTCGGTGGAAAGTGGGAAACGGAAGTATCTTAATGAGAACGGAGTGTTTTAACACTAGGCTCCTAAGTTCCCTCTGCTTCTGCCTACCCTGCTATGTTTGGAATACAACATGAAGCTTACTTAAAACTTCGTTGCTTATTAAACAACCCAAAATACACCAAAAGTTATCACTCCAAGAGTTTTCTAGTGAATGATTGGAAAACTGATAGCCCTACGTAAAACTGAGCTTACCCTGCAGGAGAATTTCGTCGCTTCTCGATTGCCTTCCTTACGGTGCGGCGCACCGATTCATCTTGATTTTTCACCTGACATTTTTCGGAATGCTATAGACTCGTTAGCCATCTAAAATAAAAAAAATATTAAGTTCAATATCAGCTCATCATCATCACGCACACAGCAGGGTAGACAGAGGGAACCTAGTGTTAAGACACTCCGTTCCCCACTTTCTGCCGAATTCTGGAGGCATTGCGTGTTGAGTGGCAGAACTCAACGCCGCGCATAACCTCGACACCAGAGCGAAGAAATGGAAATATAAATTTAAGTAAATATTTCATCTCCTCGAGTGGGGATCGAACCCACAACCAGTCGGTTTTACAGTCACACCTCGTGCCGCTGCGCCACTATAGGATATAAATCCTTACTAATTATTTATAATTTGGTTTTTCTTTCTGTTCCACGTATGGCAATTATTATAAACTTAAGAAGGCAAGGGAATGTACCGGTGTATGACTGTAAACTGGTTGTGGATTTGATTCCACTCGAGGAAATGAAATATTTATTGCGCGCGAGTTCCGCCACTCAACACGCAATGCCTCCAGAATTCGGTGAAAATTGAATAACAGAGTGTCTCAACACTAGGTTCCTTCTGCTTGTGCTGTGTGCGGGATACATAATGAAGCTGATAAACGAAGTCTTAAAAACAAGAACTAGACTTATTTAATTTATTTATATTTTTCAAATAATAAAAGTCTCAAGTAAATCTATTTCTAAGTCTTATGTTATTTAATTATGTTAAAAAATCTTTAAGAAGTTTACTACATCTTTATTTTGTGAAGCAATTCAGTGAAAACTATTTGATACGATTTAAAGCAAAGATTGCGATACAATTTATAAATGCAAGGAATAAAACTCCGTTTACGTCTCTTAACACAAATTGAATTTTCTTCAGAAAAGTTGTATTGCCAACTTAGTAGGAGATAGTAAAAAAGAAAATGAATCGAAGCAAAAAAATCTATTAAGGAATAAAATTGTGAAAATTGTAAATGGAAATATAAATAATTTAATTAAAAGAAACTAATACCTATCGTAACTCCATATTGTATAAAGGTAATGTGAAAAATAATTCATTAAAAAGAAAGATCCGTCGTGGCGCAGGGGCACATAGTTGTGACTGTCACGTGACGATTGTGGGTTCCCACTCGAAGGAATTAATTATTATTTATTAATATTTTAATTTCTTCGCTCTGGCACTAAGGGCAAAAGCTCATCGTTGAGTTCCGCCACTCAAAACGCAATGCCTGGAAAGAGGGAAACAGTGTTTTAACAATAGGTTCCCTCTGCCGACCCTATTGAGTGCTGGATGCAGCGTGAAGCTGATTTTATTTAATTTTTATTTTTGTTATTTTTTTCTTTAACAATTACTTAAAATATAAATTAACCTTATAAAATATTAAAAATCTTATGTAATAGCTTAATTAATATAAATTACAAGTAATTGTCACAAATTGTGATTAGGGTAATAATTGTTTATGATAAAGTACCAACATTGTAGGCATTAAGCTATTCTACACATTAATTGTATATTAGTAGCAATATATAATAAAAAATATGGTGTCGAGGCAAAGCGCGGCGTTGATCCACTCAGCAAGCAATGCCTCCAGAATTCGGCGGAAAGTGGGGAACGGAGTGTCTTAACACTAAATTCCCTCTGCCTACCCTGCTCTGTGCGGGATGCAGCGTGAAACTGATTTTATTTTAAAATACATATTGAAGCCATCACAAGCACTGAAACATAAATATATAACTGAAATATATACATATAACTAACTACATCTAAGACATATATTCGCATACTATATACGAACAAACTAAGCTCACAGTCGTCGTTAAATCCTGGTTAAGAGGCAGTTCCGCGGCAAAGCGACGTGAAGCACAGGATATTCGATTTACTGGCAATTCTCAATAAATAACCGCTTACCTGATCAATGTGATGCAAAATTGCGGCTCGCAGATCAAATAAAGCAACATTCTTTTGAATATTTATTGAGACGCAATAAAAAGAAAAAGAAGCCCACTTGTTGTTTCTATTTTTATTTTCTATGTTTATTGCTTTTAGTAATTGCTAAAAATATTCTTTGTTTTGGTTTCAATGATAACTAAAGAGCAGTTCAAGTTTTGACAATGTTCTGACATGAATGTATGATATATGTAGATATATAAAGACTTCTTTTTGAAATTTAAATGCGGTTTTATATTTTTGAAAAGAAAATGGCTATAAAATATTTATTAGCTCAGTTAGAAATAATAATGAAATAAAAATTTACAATAATTAATAAAAGCCACGATTAGTAGAAAATTGGAAAAAGATAAATAAATAAAATAAAATAAAAAAGATAAAAGTTTCAACAAATCACAGATTACTTTACGCTTTATCCCTAGCGGATAGCAAAAATTAATATAATATTATATATATTTCGTTTTCTCGAGTGGGAATCGAACCCACAACCTGTCGTGTTTACAGGCTATTGCGCGCCTGAGCCGCGACTGGGCTAAAAAAAATGTCGTTTCAAAAAGCAAAGAGAACGATAAATTTGATGAATGAATTAAATCGTGGCCTCTATCCATTTAAATCTGGCCCATTCTTTACGAGTGACAAAAGGAAAGTTTGTTGTGTGTTTGTTGAGAAAGTGTTAAACTTACGTTCGGAAACTGTCTGTGTAAATTACTTTTCAGAGTGGACGTACAACACTTTATAAGTTAATCGATGAAACTTAATAAATGAAAGTCAAATATTTTTAATCTTTTGTTTTTTTTTCAACTTCACGCTGTATCCCGCACACAGCAGGGTAGGCAGAGGGAACCTAATGTTAAGACACTCCGTTCCCCACTTTCTGCCTTGCAATTCTGGAGGCATTGCGTGTTGAGTGACAGAACTCAACGCCGTGCTATGCCTCGACACCAGAGCGAAGAAATGGAAATATAAATTTAAGTAAATTTTCACCTCCTCGAGTGGGGATCGAATCGACAACCAGTCGATTTTACAGTCACACTTTGTACCGCTGCGCCACGACTGGCCTCAATATATAAAACATTCCATATTAAGTATAATTCCACTTTGGTTTATTTAAACAAACATATATGAATGTATTTCTCAAAAAGCTAATAAGGAAAACATAAAAAAAAAACCCCTCCGTCCCACACGATTAATATCAACGAGTAATTTTATTATAAGGGCAAAAGTATTTAGAAAATGTATTCCGACTAATACATTCTATTTTCTTTTATTTATAGCAGGATGTATTTGTTGATCGTGTTACAGCAAAAGGCAAGCACTTTTCACTTAGTAAATATTGGTTTATAGGGGTGGGTGGCAGAATGCGGATACTATTTATATTATTTATGTTGTTGTAGTAAATAAATATTAAGTTATTTTTGCATAAGGATTTCTAAATAATTAATAATTTATTTTATTACATTTTAATTTGTGCTTGATATTGTGTCTGTTTTTTTGATAGAGATCAGTCGGAGTGCAGGGGCACAAGCGTGCGACTGTAAATGCGACAGGTTGTGAGTTCAGCTATCATTTAATTAAATTAAATATTTAATATTTTTATTTTCTCGCTATGGTAACAAGGTAAAGCGCGGCGTTAAGTTCCGCCTTAATAACGCATTACAAATGCCACGCACTGCTTCCAGAATTCGAAAAGTGGAGAACGGAGGTGTCTTTACAGAAACAGAGTGTTTTAACGCTAGGCCCCCTTTTTAAATATTTTTTATAAACATTTTTAAATTGCTATTCCACACACCACACAGAAAAATACTTATTAAGAAAACGTATAAAACTTTGAATGTAGCGGATTTTGAACACGCGCCGCTCCAATAAGGCGCGGGTTCATATCCCGTTACGTTCAAATTTTAATAAGTATGATTTTTAACTCTATAAATGAGAAGTTGAGAAGTACGAGTATAATAACACTACTGGCCAGTGAAATTTATTTGGCTAGCAACATAGTACTAGCCAGTTATCAAAATATTAATTCAAAAGCATATACATTATAGAATTCTGTCAGATTTAAATGTTGTTAGTTGTGACGTTGGATTCAGAATCGAAAAATTTCAAGTATGTGAAGGACTTTTATCACTACTTATAGTCTGAAAGATTTGAAATCAATCCGTTGCAACAAAATTCTAATCATTAAGGCTACTCTGGAAGAAGATCATCGATCGTTTTACTATTTTTTGGAGCAAATTAAAATAAAAACGGCGGAGCATTTTAAGAAGAGCACGATTGTTGCATGGTATCAAACATAAATGTTAGTAAATCATATTTTTTCGAGTATATTATGTATTACAATTATAAAATTACACGCATTGTAATTTTTTTTTGTATATTTATGCCATATGGATCTTAAATGATATTTTGGGAAACCTCATCTCATTTAAGCTCTTCAAATACTTGCAAGTTATAATCGTGAATAAGAAACGGTCAATAAAATAAATGCAAGAAAATATAATTAGATAAATTCGATTTCAAAATGAAATTATTATTATTATTAATTATTATTTTATTAGAACCTCTCTGGTCTATGCTAATCTGGTCTTTACTGGACTAAACCCATCGTTTGTTACCATCCAGTAGACTATAAGTCAAGCTTGGAGTTTTGAATCCGCATATATCCAGCAATAATTTAATTATATAAATTCTAATTATATATGTGGCTTCATTAACTACACGCTTTAAATATGAAATGTTATATTTAATTTCTTTTTTCTTTCTTTTTAGACCTTTTTCAAAAACATACGTAATTGACATGTATATGTCACAATATATAAAAAAATATGTAAATACAAATAAAACAGAAAAAATGTCTAATATATTTATTAAGTAATTGAGTAATTGGGAAGCTGAAAAGGAAATGTGATCTTTAAATAGAACGAACTTAATGTATAGAATCAACATGTTAACTCTTCAGGTTCGTAGTGATTATAAAATGTATTTGAATAATAATTATATATTAATGTCAAAAAAATACCTAATTTCAGTTATAAAAAATATAATATTTTACAACTAATTTATTTGTAATAGAATAGAAGTATTCTAGAAGCAATTTAAAAGGGAAACCAATTTCAAATAACCGCTATACATATTTAAAACTATTGAACCCATTTGATGTTCCCCAAATTGAAATAAGCGGGTTGAAATGTATTTAAATTTAAAAATATCATCTAGATATCACTCTCACTATCTCTTAATTTTGTGATCAAGCATACATACAAACATTTACAAAACTTCTTATTTATTTTTTCGGTTAAAAATATTATTTTTCAAATCAACATATTTTATTTCTTATAAAATATCTAATAAAACTACAATTATTTGTTTTAGGGAAGTTATATAAGATTGGACAGTTAATAGACGTTTGATATCGCTTTTAGGTTATTGTTCCTGCGGAATATAGAATAATAATTTATTAAACTCTATTCGTGATAGAGCATTCTTAGGTAAGTAGTATTGTTTTTTTTTTTTTTTAAATGAAATATTTATCATTTATTGACATTCCACTCCGCTGTATCGTAAGGAAAAACAATTCTATTTTGTCGATGTTTTACGATAACATCTTCTAACGGTTGCTTCATGAAATAGCCGATCTTAGTAAAAGAATAGCATAAGCTAAGCTAAAAAAAATATAAAGCTGGAGTTAATAATCTATAAAGACGCATTCAAATGACGTCAACTTGCAAATCGAGGAATAAAACAAAACAAATACAGCCACTTTGGATAACTTAGACAGATACGAGCGATATTTACGACACTGTCCTAAAATTTTAAGCACGTTGCAAGAGTATTTATGTTTTATTTCTAAAATTGTCTTTTTTTATTTTTTTTTAACCACTAGGATTGTTCCCCTTGTTTTTCTTAGTATTGTTCTATTTTTATCTTAAAAATAAATTTATATTTAACTATTTTTTTTGGCTTTTTTATATTGTTTCTCATCGATTTCATTTTTAAAAAAAAAATCATTATTTTAATTATTTTCTTTTTTACCAAGACCAAAACCAAATCAGAGAAGTGAGACGAAATGGAACGTAACAGACCCGAGTTCCAGGCAAGAGAGGAAGAACTCCGCACAGGCCTTTTTTCAGCTATGGAACTAGGGGTCGCAATCCGGGATCCCGGGATTCAAAAATCCCGGGATATCGGGCCAAATATAGGTCTTTAAAATCCCGGTTTTATTTTACAAGAAACCGGGATTTTCGATATTTTCGGATTTTAGAAAGTTAAAAGTTAGTTATTCGAATTAAAACATGCCTGCTATTAAATTCAGGCTTATTTAAGATATACAATGGTACATACCATACATCGACAAAAGTAAACGATGAGTTTTCCTCAAAATCCGGCATTTTACGACATTAACCGAGTTTGACCGACCCGACTAACGAACGTACGAATACCGTATTTTCTCATTGAGCGTCGTTGTTGCGCGTTTTTGTTGCACGTCGTTGTTCCACGCTATTCTTGCCCGTCGATGTTCCAGGTGTCATTATTGTTTTTCGTTAATATTGATTAATATGATATATATGTTATAAATAACTTCACGCTTTATCCCTAGCGGGGTAGTCAGAACGGAGCGCCAAACGCTACGGTCTCTACATACCTCTTTCGCCTAGTCCATTGTCATGAATCTCTTTATACATGCCCTCCGGGGGGTCCTCATGCTTTACGTGACCTTCCTCCAGTATCTTTGATACTGTTTTCGAAGGTCAACCGAGATCTCCTCCTACCTCTCTACTTACTTGCTCACTTTTCCATCATAAATCTATTTTGCCAGTCTTTCATCACTCATTCGTTCGACGTGCCCAAACCAGCTGAGCATGTTTTTCTTCATTCTCACCGTGACATCCTCGCTAGTACCTCCCATTCTGTGTACCTCTTCATTGCGGATTCGATCCGCTAAGCTGACTCCGAATATCCTACGAAGAGATTGCATCTTCACAGCATTCATCTTTCTTTAATTCTTCTTCTGTAATACTACTTCTTCTATAATGCAACAAAGGCTCCGTTAACCTTGTTGCCGGCAGCAATACGCCTTTTCACATCCATCTCGCATCTTTTATCTCTACTGAACATACTTCCCAAGTATACCACTTCATTCACTTGTTCTAATATCTTTCCATTTACACTGATCTTGCATTCCGTAATTTCTTCATCTCTTTCAAAAATCAGAACCTTTGTATTATTCGCATTAAGGCTTAGACCATTATATTCACACCCTTCTTTGAGAGTGGTGACCAATGCCTGCAACTCGCATTCTGATGATGCAATAAGCACTGCATCATCTGCGTACAGCAGGCAATTCACATTCAGGTCACCTACTTTCACTCTCATATCACTTTGTTTCACTCCTTGGAGACAACTATCCAAATACAAAATGAACAACCAAGCTGACATGGCGCAACCTCGTTTAACACCCGATCGGATGTCAAACCAGGGCGACATGCCAGCTCCTACTCGCACGCAGGCTGGGTGATCTCTGTAAAGAGACTTTACAGCCTGCAACAAAGGTCCGCTCACATTGTACTGGAGTAGTATCTCTCATAATTTCGCTCTTACAACTCTGTCAAACGCCTTTTCCAAGTCCACAAAAGCACAGAAAACTTTTTGGTTAACGGCCAAAAACTTTTCCGTGATCATGCAGAGGGAAAAGATCTGATCCATACACCCTCTTCCAGGTCTAAAGCCTCCTTGGGCCTCCCACAACAGCCTTTCAGATCTCTCTTGCATTCTTCTCGCTAAAACTTTAGTATAAACTTTACTATCTAAGCTATGGCTTGCGCAGTCTATCTGTGAACCTTTGCCTTTATACAAAGGCACGATGACCGCATCTTGCCAATCGTCTGGGACCTCCCCTGATTTCCAGCATAAATTGCATAAAAACCAGAACAAGTCCAAGACGCGTGGCCCACCATATTTGTTCATCTCGGCAGTAACTCCATCTGCTCCCGCTGACTTACCCCATTTCAGATTTCGTATTGCACTCTCAACTTCTTTTACACTGATTCCGCCATCAGCTACATCAAGATTCAGCGTTTCACTGTTACTTGAGATTGAGGCGTCATCACTTTCATACATCTCCTTGTAAAATTCCGCCCATCGCTGCAAAAACGCTGCAAAATATATGTTGTTGAATAATAAGCCTATAAGATATTTTTCATAGCAAATTATTATATATTTTTTTATAGTATAATTGATAAATATTATTACTAAAGTGATTTATTATTAAACTGTTTATTATAATTAAAAACTGTTTTATTGAGTAAATATAATTTAATTTATTACTTCCCTAAAAATACCCCCCTAACTTAACTCTAAAAATAAGAAGAGCCTTGAAAAATTACTAATTTTGGTACAAATAAACTAAAATATCGAAAATATCGAAAAAACCGGGATCCCGGGATTTTTCTGAAGTCGATATCGAAAATCCCAGTTTTGCTTGAATGGTCCGATATTGCGACCCCTATATGGAACAGAACAGACTAGTAGTATAATTATAATCCAAAAATATATATACTCAAGCGGAGCAGACTAATATTTTTCACCTCAGCTGTCTTTTAGTATACTTGTAACCGAATTTATTACATAAATCACCGTCATTTTTTTATTGTATTTTTTTTATAAGAATATACATAAAAAAAACTAAAATATGCTTTTCTAAAATTCTCTTTTTTTATTTTTTTTTAACCACTAGGATTATTCCCCTTGTTTTTCTTAGTATTGTTGTACTTTTATCTTAAAAATAAATTTATATTTAACTATTTTTTTTGGCTTTTTTATATTTTTTCTCATCGATTTCTTTTTTTTAAAAAAAAACCATTATTTTAATTATTTTCTTTTTTACCAAGACCAAAACCAAATCAGAGAAGTGAGACGAAATGGAACGTAACAGACCCGAGTTCCAGGCAAGAGAGGAAGAACTCCGCACAGGCCTTTTTTCAGCTATGGAACAGAACAGGCTAGTAGTATAATTATAATCCAAAAATATATATACTCAAGCGGAGCAGACTAATATTTTTCACCTCAGCTGTCTTTTAGTATACTT
>JAATLQ010032265.1:0-13607 GCA_013421005.1 Heliconius erato x Heliconius himera | reverse complement strand
AGTTATTATAATTCACCAAACCTATTTAACTTTCATTTCACAATTCCCATACACGCATCTAACGAAGATGGCGGCAGGCATTCTGCGTACATTAATATAATTGTAATTTTATATACCTCATAAAAACATCTTCATGTATTTATTTCCATTTACTATATAAATAATATTTATCTCTGGATATTGACGGCATTATATGCATTAATATCACTCTTCTTTATTTTAATAATAATCTATTAAAACTTACCGACGAAGTATTTCAAAACAAACAATCGTAAATAGTGAAAGCACTTATAACTTATCTTAGCAACCTCAAATACTTATATCACAATTGAAAACACAATCTCACATGCTTTTTATATACATTAAATATAACTAGATATATGTTAATTATAAATTAAAACTTCTCTAAACATTTAAAACATCCATCCTTCCTCAGACGCGTCCGCCATCTCCCTCTCTTTCTTTTCCCTTCCTTTTCTCTTTCCTTGACTTTGACGTGGACAGTAGCTTATTCAGCCAACATGATATTTTACAATAATTAAAATATTAATTATGTTATTATTTATTTTAAATTATAATACAGAGCGTTTCATTATAATTATTAAATTATTTTTAATAAATATATTTTATATCTGAGTATTTTACCTACGGTATATTACGTCACTTCAATATTACTTGTGAACGGAACGCGTAATTAAATAACTGAACTAAACTATTATTTATAAGATTGTATTTATCTTAAGCTATAATTAAATAATATTATAAATTATATTTATAATATTTTTTTTTTTAATTAATTATATTATTTACCAACACAATTAGTTCTGGTATGGATCGTTACAACACGAAACATTTCCCTATTTTGATCAGATAAAATGCGGCGTTGAGTTCTGCCATTAAACACACGTTGTGTCAATTTCGGGTGGAAAATGAGAGCAGAGTGTCTTAATGTTACATTTTCTCTGTCTATATCAAATACAAAGGTATCATGTCATATTGAAGTAAATTAAAAATCAGCTTCACGCTGTATCCCGCACACAGCAGGGTAGGCAGAAGGAACCAAGTATTAAGATACATCGTTCCCCACTTTCCGCCGAGTTCTGGACCTAAATTAAACTTAAACTCAAAAAAAAAATAATACAGCTTCACGCAGTATCCCGCGCACAGCAGGGTAGGCAAAGGGAACCCGTTCCCCACTTTCCGTCATTGCGTGTTTAGTGGCGGAACTCAACGCCGCGCTTTGCCTCGACACCAGAGCGAAGAAATGAAACAATATAAATGTAAATAAATATTTCATTTCCTCGAGTGGAGATCGAACTCACAACCAGTCGATTTTACAGTCACACTTTGTGCTCCTGCGCCACGACTGGCCTTTAAATTAAACTACTATAAATTAAACTTAAATCAAAATAATATATTTAATATATTTTACACATATAAATAACAATTAATATCGATGATTTACTACCGATACGCCCCGAGCTTTTTTAAATTAAAGTGATTTATTATTATCTGGGATATTTTCAATAGTCCCTTCGGACTTCGCCGGTAAGCGGGCGCAATTTGTTATAATTACATTAATTATGTTTTATATGATATAAGTATCTTTCTCTTGGGAATTAATGAGGCCAGTCGTGGCGCAGAGGAACAAGCGTGCGACTGTTAACGCCACAGGTTGTGGATTCGATTCTCACTGGAGGAATTAAGTATTTTATTATTTATTTTATCGTTCTGGTAACTAGGCGAAATGAGGGATTAAGTTGTGCCACTCGAAACGCAATACCTTCAGAATTCGGAGGAAAGTGGGAAGCGGATTCTTTTTTATTTTAATGATAGTGGAATGTCTTAATACTAGGTTACCAGGTTTCCTTCGCCTACCCTTCTACGTGCGGAATACAACGTGAAATTTAAAAAAACTAGAGGTTCCACGAAGGCGAAACTTTTTTTTTAATATGGGCTAGGCAAGTACTTCTACTCAAAAAAATAACCTACCCACCTATATAAAAATCATCCTCATTGGTTTATACAATAAAAAGATATAGGAAAACGGTCTGGTCTGATCTCTAAGTTCAAATTAGACTTATCTTCCTCCACTCAAACGAATTTCTCCATAATCTAGCAATATGTGATATTAAAAAGAACAATTTCGATTACTTAACTAAGTAAATTTTTTTCAGGTGAAAATATAGACGAGACCGGATTCCACGAATGGGCTGATGGAAGCGGACACGGTTACAGGTAACTTAATATTAAGGTTACTTACATAGATTATGGTAATGTTTTTTATTAATCTCTAAGTGTCTACACAAAAGGAATAGTTAAAATAAAAATTTAAAAATTATGACGCTACGCCCACAGACTATTAAATGTAGAAAATGTTGGATTTAAGAAAAAACAAAAATTATTTGTGTTAATTACGTCGTGGCGGAGTGGCACAAGCATGTAAAACATGACGGTTGTTGGTTCGATCCCACTCGGAAAAATTAATTATTATTATTTTTTATTTCTACGCTCTGCGTAAAATTAAAAAAAAAGGTGGTAATACTTACCTTGTACTCCTTGGCTTGGTAATACTTAATGTCAACTTTCTAAGATCAGTAGTACCGTCTGTGCGTTGTCTATCATACACTCAGTAACAGAAGCTTTCCTTGTCGGTTTCCAGGAGGCGCGGGTTCGAGTCTCGCTGGGTTCATTTTTTTATACGTTTTCTAAAGTAGAAAAGTTTTGATATATATAAAATATATATATATATATATATATATATATATATATATATATATATATATATATATATATATATATATATATATATTGATATATTTTATATTTATCAAAACTTATATTTTATTGCTTTTCTTATATTACAGTGATGAGCCTGCAGAACCACATTGTGCTGGAATGAGTGCAGTGAACTGGCTCCGAGATTTCTGGTGTCATCGACGACAGCCATATATTTGTCAGATTAAATTAAAAATTGAATAATTTTAAAATAGTCATGTATGTTATTTATTATATTTAAAGAGTTGTAGGAGATAAGTCATTTATAAAAATAAATATTTTCTAATTTGTAATAAAATAGTTTCTTTTCTTCGTTCCTAAAATTCAAGATGACTAATAAAAATTATGCGGAAAGAGAGGAACGGAATGTCTTAACACTAGCTTCCCTCTGCCTACCCTGATGTGCGCGAGATATAGAGTGAAGGTGATTTTTTTTATTTAATGATAATTTTAAGAGGCCGGTCGTGGCGCAGAGGCACAAAGTGTGACTCTAAAACCGGCTGGTTGTGGGTTCGATCCCCACACGAGGACATGAAATATTTACTTAAATGTATATTTCTATTTCTTCGCTCTGGTGTCGAAGCAAAATGCGGTGTTGAGTTCTGCCACTCAACAAGCAATGCCTCCAATCTTGACACTAGCTTCCCTGTGCCTACCCTGCTGTGTACGGGATACAGCGTGAAGCTGATTTATTTTTAATAATTTTTTACTTCAATACTACAATACATTAGGTCGTTACATATTTTACTTACTATTTATATAATATAAAATAAGTAATTAATATTACTATTTTTTCATTTCATAAATATTCTACAATGTAAATACATAAGAAACAACAATAAAGACTGCATACGACAGTCTGAATTCGATTCACAATTGGGGAAATTAATTATTTTCATTTTCTTCTGGTAAAAAGACAAAACGCGATGTAGAGTCCGCTACTCAACACTCAATAAAAATAAGAGACAAAAAAAAATATTTAAAAAAAACTACGTAAAATAGACACATTTATTTATAATTAAATTAAAATATAATACTTTTAAACTTTATAAAATAACATTTCTGAAACAACTTCAAATTTTGGAATAATATTCAAGAGTACCGCACAATGTCAGTGTGAAAATTGTTAAGTGTTTTAGAACGAGTTTCTCTCCATCAATTTAAATTTCACGTCTTTGTGGTTTAAATTTTGCTTTTAGTTATAACAAGAAATTTTGTTCAAAATTATTAATTATCAACTATATTTAATTACTAGTGGATGGTTTGTGGCTTCGGCCGCTTGGTTTATACAACTATTTATTTACTAACCTGGATTATTTTTTAAAAAAAATGAAAATATATATGTATTTGATACATTATATTGATAGAACTTTTGTAATTTGTGAACTGATTGAATTAAAAAAATAAACAATCACTAAATATTAAGGGAAATTTGCCAAAATACAATAGTTGAAACTGCATTTAAATCGATTAAGCCGTTTCTTAGGTGTTTTTAATGTTTTTGTATAATTTAAAAATATGTCAAGCACAAGCTAAAATAATTTTGGACATCCACATCTCTGGTGCTTGGATGTACGGAATATACGTACTAATAATGATTCACTAGTACACAAACGTTTGTGAAGAATTTAGACTTCTGGACACTTGCCGAGGCGTGGCAAGTATGTGAATGTACCACCAAATTTTAATTAAACGATTAAAAAATAAGAACGCCGCCAGATACAAAATGTTTCAACAATCTTAAAAATTTCAATATAAATTTCCAAAAACACAAAATCCAATAATACCCGAGATATCAAAATACGTCTTCAAAGATTATGCTAAAACCGCCATATAAATCTTAAAGTATTTGGGCTCATAAAACTTGGAAGATTTAAGATGAAGTTTTAATTCAATCAAACTGTATCAGCCACTCATCGTCTTATAACTTCTCGTTTTCAGGTAACATTTAAACTTGAACAACTTATGAATTGTATTAATGAATTCTAGTAAGTACATACATATTGGAGAAAATATTAAATGAATATTAATATGTAATTTAATTTTGGTAATATTAAATATTTATACCTACGTAATTAATTTTGGAGAATGTTATTTTATGAAAGAAAGTTATTAGAAAATTTAAATTTTAAATATTTTCAGCGTTTTATAATCTGGGATGATAGTGTTTATTAATAAAAACACTACGTTTTAATAAATATCAATACACTTGAAGTTTTTTGGTTAATCTTTTAGCGTCATAAGCATTTTTTAGTTTCAGTTGCATATAGTTAGCAGTATAAGTAGAGGGTAGCTAGTATAAAAACACTCCGTTGGCCACTTTCCGCTATTCTTTCAAGACTCTATCTTTTAAGAGGAACTCAACTCAACGTCTTGTTACCAGAGCCAGAAAATGAAAATAATTAATAATTTATATTTGCCTAATCAGGTGTGCAGGTTCCCACCTGTGACTGCACCTAGACGGATTAATTGTTTTTGCTTATGAGGATAAAAATAATATTGAAACTTTAAAAGGCACAAAAAGGAAAAAATATTACCGTTATATTCGATATAATATTTCAGTTATTTGTTTCAGTTTGTTTATTACATTATAATACAATTTCAAAATAAGCTTTTGTATGTTTAAATTACGTGTATAAAATGCACAAAGCTAGAGCCATCTATCGCCCAATGGCAATAACACGTACATAACTCGACATCAACATTGAGAGCTAAAATATACAAACTAAATAAAGCATTTAATTATAATTATAAAAAAGTATTATACACAAAAAGGTTTCTAAGAATCCAAAATATTTTAAAAAAAGAAGAGAATTTTGATATTTTTAAACAAGTAAATAATGACATATTATGTTACTGAACGATAACGTCACACTAAATGTCAAATTGCTTATTTTAGGTTATGTTATGATCAACATTACTTATTAGATTATTTTGAAAATTTTTAACTTAAATAAAAACAAATATTTACAAGGTATGTATAATATATATAACTGAAACTTATAAATGTTTGATTTATTCAATATAAATTATTTTTATTTATTTATATAACCTTTATTAATGTCTTCATTTCAGATGAATTTGCTGAGAAAAGGAATGTCTATGTTAACTATCGGACTTAAATCTCAAGGTTCATCGTATAACGGTAAATAATATTATTTCTTTTTATGATAATTGAATAAGTCGTTGATAATTTCTACATTAAGTTTTAATAAAAATTTCCCATTAGTTCCCACAAATTAGTGGTATGTTCAATCTAATGTAATGTTATATGACAAATATACAAATATTTTATAATTAATTTTAAATATAAAATGGAAGAGTATTGTTGTAACTTTAGTATAATGTACTTTTCTTGTTCTTACATTACAAATGAAAAAAAAATCAGCTATGTCACATAACAGATACATAACTAATAAATACTGAAAGGAAGGAGAGGGGTCTGACTGTAAGTTCAATTGTTGTGAGTTTGATTCCTCACCGGAATAAATTATCATTATTACTTTTTTCTGGTTAAAAGACAAAGCATGGGATTGAGTTTGCTTAATCAGCTTTATGCTGTATCCCGCACACAACTGTGTAGGCAGAGAGAACCTAATGCTAAGACACTCCGTTCCCCACTTCCCACCAAGTTCTGGAGGCATTGCATGTTGGGTGGCAGATTGAGTTTACTTAATATTACATTATATATTTGTTCATAATATTACTATATTACCCAAACCTATCCTTTATAATTCACTACTCTGCATACTCTTTAAATTTTGTGATCAGTATGAAGCTTGCAGATTTTTCATGCTGCTCAAAGAAATTTATATTTATTTTATGACTTTGACATAACTCTTGAAGAAATTGACAATTAACACAGGGAATATTTTGCCCAAATACTAAACATAAAATACCTTAAACATGGGTCAGCTATGTAGGATGTGCACGACGCATAGAAGCTTAAGAAAGTTCTGGTATGAAGAACTAAAAATTATCATGAAGTAACTAAATACTACTCCTGTTCATCTTGCAACTGTAAAAAATATAATCCTCAACTTCATAATATTGAGAGACTATAATTATCTTGTCTTTTGTGAAATGTTGCTAATGGAGCTACAATAATTATTATTAAGTAACTTTAACAAAAATTGAGGCGTTCAGAACCAGAGTTGACTATCCCACATTATTGTGAAAATTGAGTTTTAAAAGTCAAATCATAGTATGCCATGCTATCTGTCGGCTGTATTAAGAACTGTACTAATTTCAAAACGAATTAAGAGATAGAGCCACTTAACAGATAGTCCAATGTGTCTTTTATATTTAGTTGGCAGTTTTTCAAAATCACAGCTGAGGAGGTTGATCCACTCTGGTCCTCAACGCCTCAATTAAGGGCTATGAAAAGCCTGTCACACAAAACAAAGCAATAAAAATTCTTTTAGAATTATAAAAAATTAGAAACAACATTATTGGTTTTAGGTAAAAGTTCAAATCATTCAAATATAGATTTCATGACTCACAAAATTTCTGTAAGATCTTCACAAATACTTCAAATTGTTTTAAGAAAAGTCTTATGAAATTAAATCTGTCAAAGCACTACACAAACTACTTGGGACAAAACACTAAAGACAAAAAGATCTGATGAAACACTCAATGGAAAACAGAGAACATCAATTACACATCCATACATGATTATAGATCCACACATTTATTATGCTTACACATTTACACATGAATGTGTGATCCGCACATATGATCACGTATTCACAGTTCCACATTTTCATTTTTTCTATCTGGTAATTAAGTGCGGCGTTGAATTCCGCCCCTCAATACGCAATGCCTCCAAAATTGGGCGGAAATTTGGGATCAGAAGTGTCTTAACGGAAACAGAGTATTTTAACAGTAGGCAGATTTCCTCCCTCTGCCTATCTCACTATGAGTGGGATACAGCGTGAAGCCTTTAAAAAGTTAAGATTTTATCAATAATATGTTCAAAAATGACTCACTTAATTTTCATTAGTTAGTTCATTTTTATTATTACTACTTAGTTTTTTTTTTTTAATTAATGCAAAAAAAAGTTTACCAATTGTATATTATTGTGTATTGCATAAATTATTCAGAGCAGAGTAATAACTCTGCTCTGAATAATTTAGAGTATGGGCAAGAACGATTTCTTCTGTTATATCAATGAAATTGGTTGGACTGTAACAATAACTTACACCGCACATATCATCTTGCTTTTAAAAATCACCTTCACGCTGTATCCCGCACACAGCAGGGTAGGCAGAGAACCTAGTGTTAAGACACTCCGTTCCCCACTTTCTGCCGAATTCTGGATACATTGCGTGTTGAGTGGCAGAACTCAACGCCGCGCTTAACCTCGACACCAGAGCGAAGAAATGGAAACATAAATTTAATCAAATATTTCATGTCCTCGAGTGGGGATCGAACCCACAACCGGTTGGTTTTACAGTCACACTTCGTGCCACTGTGCCACAACTGGCCTCATCTTACTTTTACATCATATATGTTACAATAATTAGCGTCACCAAATCCAAACAAAATAAATCCACCAGTAAATAGGAAACTCTATGTATATAACTGTCAATTTGGTCAACATGTCATCTCCATCGACATCTGCATCAAATTTGGCAGCTGCGAACCAAATATAAGCTAAAATATTCTTTTTATATATGAAAATAAAGAGCATATTTGTTTGATGTAATATTTTAATAATATTTGCTAGGGATTGCGATCGCGCCTGTCTTTTGCGTGGAACCCTTCCGCGTGGACCGGGATTATGTCCACTGGTCTGTAGAGTCAGCAAAATATTTTGAATTTTTTAAAAAAATATTCTTGTTTTACAATTTTCGAAAAAACTTATTTAGTTTCTAACTCACAGTTTTGACTGCAGATTGAGCAAGTCAATTGATCCGTTTACTGTTTTTCACCAATTTCTATTACTTGTTTTTGACAAATTCCTTCCATGAGAAAGTTTTCACCCTCCAATATTCTTATGTGAATTCACAAAACAAGTTTCCAAAATAATATTATATTAATATTTATCAAAAACGTATTGTGTGTACGTCCATAATAATCTAACTACTAAAGAGTTAAAGAATTACAAGACTTAAATAATAAAATTGATGATGATTGTTGAGATATTCGAAATTACAATTGTTTAAGTATAATTGTAACATTTTTGTTTTAATAACTTATTACTAGATATATTTATTTTTTACTGCTTAATACGAAACATATATTAGAAAGAAAAGGCATAAACATATATAAAAAAGAAAAAGCTTAGATTTTTGCGGCCAGTACGTCCAAAATCCGTAAACAAGGGTTGAAAACGTGGCATGACTCAGCGCTGACCACTGATGAAGATCTCATTCACACCTATCCTTTGTGCATATTGTCGCACTTTGCGTTACTTGCAAAAATATATTATATATGCACAAAACCACTGGACAATAACTCGGCCATTTCATTTTGAGATAAGCTAACAGAATGCTTGGAATTTCTTTCATTAAATTGACGTTGTGGCTTATTATGAAAAGTTTTATTTTGTATTCGAAAAAAATCATATTCTTACCAATATTTGAATTGTATGAAAGTTTTAATTTATAATGGTAGCATATGCTTTGGCGTGGAAGCTATTTGGATTTAGAAATAGCTTATTAATATTTATTATTAAGTTTTTAGTTGAATCTACAGATTCAGCGCGCAGGGGCACAAGTGTGGTACTGTAATGCGATGGTTGTGGGATCAATTTCTCTTCGGGGGAATGAATTATTTAATATTTTCATTTCCTTGCTCTGATTGCAAAGCGCGTTGAGTTCCACGACTTATTTGCAATACCATGCCAATGCATTGTTAATATATTAATTTAAATAAACTATTTTATTATTTGAATTAAATAACTGTTATTTTTATTAATTTATTATATTTTACTATCTCCGTAAATCTTGAGTTCCTTCTATCTTTCCATTAACTAGTTCTAGTGATGCATTTTTTTTTTTTTTTTTGCTTACATATGTATCTTAAACTGTGTTTCGTCACTGATTTAGTAAAAGACCAGCGGAAATATGAATTTATTCTACTAGGAAGGTTGACATTTCGAATGTAAGAGATCACTGACATAGAATTTCTTGAAGTCCTATAACAAAATAAAAAATGGGTCTTCTATTGTACGTCTTATAAACAACATAAACAAACTTGCACGACTAGTTTAATTATAAAAATTATATACACGATAACTTATTACTAAATACGCGTTCATCCCCACCATTTCGTCATCCACATTTGGTATCTTTTTATCTTTTCATCTTATATTACGCCTATATTTCCTTAATTAATCTCAACAACGCAAGTGCAGCAAAACGAGGATTTTCTCGGTCTCAACACGCAATGTCTCGATTGCGGCCAAAAGCAGAGACCAGAATGTCTCAATACTTTTTTTAGAAAACGTATATAAAATTGAACGTAGCGGTATTTGGAAACCTTCCAAGCGCTTAGTGGTCAAAGCGCTTGGATATTTCCAAGAGGAGCTGGTTCAAATGCCGTTACGTTAATTTTTTTATACGTATTCTAAAAAAGTCTGTCTTTTTTCTAAATGTGGTAATAACACATTAAAAATATCAAAAAGAATGACTTGTTATTACGTTCTGTTGCTCCCTGCTGGTTATATGCAGGATAAACAGTAAACGAAAAAAAATTATTGGCACCCACAAATAATATAAAGTATTAATCATTTATTTGTATTAAAACATAATATTTTATTCCTAACAGTTACATCTCTATGCGTGGGACCTCCCCAGATCAAACTTTCTCATAGAAAGTATCAATTGTGTCACTTTTGATCGCTTCGCCAGAGAAGCGTAATGGTTTTTTCTAAGTTTAAGACGCGGAAGCTTTTTTCACGCTCAGCCTACTGAAAACTGGAAACCGGAAATATTTCTTTAATAATAGATCTTTTTCGTTGCGTACTTATATGTTATTTATTGTTTCACTAAAAAAGGTTTAGCAGCCCAACTATCTTATATAGAATAACTTTGGGAAACAAAATAAAATTGTAACAAATAATATATTTATCTAAAATGTTGTTTTTTTCTTAATTTTTTTCTTTACGCTGTATCCCGCACGTGGCAGGGAAGTCGGAGAGACTCGGGAAACCTAGTGTTGAGACACTCCGTAACTTATTAAGACAACCCCCTTTTATTCCCCTCTTTCTCTTGAATTCTTGTATTGCATGTTGCGTGGCGGAACTCAACGTTCGACGTTGACGTTCTTCTCTTTATGTTTTAGAATTTAATAAATCATTAAGAAAAGCTCTCGCACACAACAATAGGCCTTAGGCCAAAATAGCCACCCGTAGGCAGAGGGAACTTAGTGTTAAGACATTCCGTTCCCCACTTTGCCTCAACACGAATGCGAATAAATGATATTATAATATAAATTTAAGTAAATATTTCATTTCCTCTCTAAGAAAATCTCCTTCTAAGAAAATATGATATAGCAAAAAAGAATATATTCGCGTCTTGGATTAGTCGATCTGATAATAATATGCAGTTATTTAAAGTGACCAAAATGCATTGTGTAACGTGAATTGCAACTGAAAAGATAAAATCTATTTGCTATGGAGTTGTGCCATTTCATGTTATTCTTATACAAATATGATTTACAATGTTTCTGGGAACATTTCTATATTCAACTCTTGCCTATTGAGTTTGCCAGTTTTTATATAGCATTGTATGGAAACGTTGTCATAAAGGATAATTTTAAATCTCTGTGTCCGTCATCTGCGGACAATGCCCACTATTAGCGGGTTCTAATCCGCAAAAAGTGCAGGTACTGTTTCAGTGGAGTCGCGAGTTTCGTACTTTAGCGTTTAGCATTTTATTTATATAGTTTTAAAAGTATACTTTTTGTAGCTTCACACTGTATTCCACATGAAGCAGAGGGAGCCTAGTGGTAAGACACTCCGCTCCCCACTGTAACCACATAAGATACAAATCTATATCAATCTAGAGCAGGGGTTCCCAACTTTTTCTTAAGGACCACTTTAATATCATTTTTAGTAGCAGGGACCACTATGCATGTAGGTATTAACTGTGATAGTCATATAGAAACTTCGCCTCACCATCCCCAGTCATAAAATTAAAATCGTTCGTGAACCATATTTAGGCTTCTGCGGACCACTGGTTGAAAACCAGTGATCTAGAGGTACTACGCATAGATTTTTTATACTTAAATTACCATTATCATATATACACTATCCTAACTCCTAAAACCCGAAACATATTCTCAATTATAGCAATTGATTATTATTATTATTAAAAAGAGATATAAAAGATTATTATTTAAAAAAATATCGCCCCAGCTCCTCGCTTGGACCATACAGTAAATATTCGCTTGCGCTAGACAGATGCAAGTCTCACGAGACACTTGGCGACGATTATCTCAAACAACAACAGTCCGGCGGACACTACGTGATGTCGCCTCCGTCCTAGGAATACGTTTATTATTTTAGTTGTTAGTCAAATAACACTAACTTCTGACTTTTTACTTCCTGGAAAATTTTGATTAGGTAGCTGTGGTATTTATTTTGTGGTTGGTTTGGTTTCAATTCGGTAGTATTCTTATGGTAAATTGAATGAATTTCTAAGTCGGGTGGTGTGGGAGACGTCCAATAGTAATAGCTTTTTTTTTTAGTAAAGCATTATTTTTAGGATTTAGCCACAAATGTATAGTTTTCAGGTGTTTTACTAAACTAATACAACTTGTATTGTATATAGATGCTAGCTGCCAAGTTTCATAATTCTAGGTCAACTGGAAGTGCCCTATTAATTTTTATTTCCTTTTCCTGCCAAAATACGCGTTTTTTGCGAAATAAACGGCTTAAATGTTTTTTTTAAATAAATGTAATAGAAATAAGATTTTTTCAGGAAATCAAGGGACCGTAGATCTAATTATATGGTTTGAATTTTAACTCGATATCACCGAGCGTTCCTGAGATAAAGGCTCTTGACAGACCGACAGACGGACAACAAAATAATCTTATATGGGTTCCTGTTTTCCTTAAAAGGTACAGAACCCTAAAAATAATTCATTTCTCTGAGTAAGAATCACACCTACAACCGTCACTTCTACAGACAGGCTAAACGTAGAATTATTTTGAAAATATTGAAAAATATAACACAATAGATTTGGAAAATAAAATTAAATCTTTTATTTAATTAAATAAGTGTTTCAAAAGAGTATTTTACATAACCTATATAAAAAAAATCTTCCTCGCATCTCCGCCTTCGCACGTCTGGTCCAAAAAAATGGAGGAGACGTTTCCTAATCAGCAAACAGATAATATAAAAAAATATTTTTTTCTCTGTTTTAAACTATATTCAACTAATACTGAAATAAAGGTTTTTATTACTATTATTATTAAATTTAAAGAAATCACTCTAAAATAAAATACATTTGATTGATTATCTCTATATATAATAAGACAGTAAAAATATTTTGTCTGTACATTTAGTAATTTTGACTGAAATGGATAGAGGGACACTTAAAAAGACTAATAGAAAGCAAAAAGATTTTTTTTTAATTTCTTGTCTGTCTGTCTGTCTGTCTGTCTGTCTGTCGACATATTGTTGTCCGCATTTTTCTCTGAAACTACTAAACCGATTTACTTGAAAATTTCACCAATTGCTTTCTTTTAACTCAATTTAGGTTCTAAAGTTTGGTTCATCAAAATCGGTTCATTAAAAAAAAAGTTATCGTCATTTGAATGAACTCAAGGCATTAGCTTGCCAGCGAATGTTATATAGAAATCGCGCTGGTATGACCCT
>JAATLQ010032263.1:0-13605 GCA_013421005.1 Heliconius erato x Heliconius himera | reverse complement strand
GGGTAGATTTAGGTGGAAAATAACTATAAAAGCAGTGGAATTGTGTCAATCGGGGGCACTCGCTTGTAAGTGACGGCCCCTGTTGGAAGGAAACTAGTGTGAAGTATTGTTAGTAGGTGATACATATCACTTATTGCAATTACATAGTATCTCTTTCAAAATAGTTTAGAATCATATAGACGATGTGTGTTTTTAACGTGTTTCTTTAAAAACGTTACCCGCTTCCGATTTTTAACAGAGGTAACTTTAACAATTTTCCTACTACGACTGTCGCAGTCACTCACTCACGTTCGACAACGCATATAATATATTACCTTCTCTTTTAAAATAACCCACAGAAACGGCCATTACTTCTAACGAGCTGCGAAATTGAATTTCTAACGTTCTCTTGTGTAACAGGTAGCAGCTGAGTATACAAACAAGATATGTCAATGCTGACCAATTAGAGCTATTTCGATTTGACCCACTAAGCCGCGACTACCGTTCGAACTGTGTATACGTAGAAACTTATTCAAATATAAATTACCCTTCGTTTCAAAGTAAATATACACTCACTTACTTACTAAATGTATATGCGTTTAAAGAGTTCATGTTATATGTGATTGTTAAGAAATAAGCAATGCATTTCGTTAATAAAGATCTACGCATACATAATTTTCTTACTAAATTAAAATAAATTGTTTTTTTACAATAATGTATTTTTTTTAGCTTCACGTTGTATCCCGCATGTAGTCGGATAGGTAGGGGAGCCTGTTGAGTTGAGTGTTAAGATTGCGCGTTGAGTGCCGGAACTCAACGCAGCGTTTTGCCTCGACATCAGAGCGAAGAAATGAAAATATTAAATATTCAATTTCCTCGATCGGGCATCGAACCCACAACCAGTAACGTGCACAGTCACACACTTGTGCCCCTGCGCGACGAGGATGTCAAGTAAATAAATAAGTAAAATTTATCCTTAATAAATCGTTTTTTAAAAGATTGACATAGACATATAATAAAAAAAAAATGAAAAATAACAAATTTCTCATACAAAAATAATACAATATTATCCTTTTGTAATCATAATAAATACCAATTTATTACAAAAGTGTACTCACCGAGCCAGATAAGAGATATGTAAGGTAATTAAAATTCAATACGGACAGGTCGCCATCGTTAGCGTTATCGGTATCGTTAAATGAACTAAGGACATACTTGGAAAGCATTATTTGAATTCATTTTATCTTTTAAATACCTACTTTATGTTATAAATATTTTTATTATCAAATAAACGCGTAAGTTACGAAGCGATTCAAACATTTTATTATCTTTCTGTACGAGAATGAATTTTATATATTATAAAGAAAGAAATATTACAAGATATATAGAAAAAAATGTTACTATATTTTTGCTTAAATGGAACTCTATATATACTTAAATGCAAATGAAAATGTATGAAAAAATGTAAATCATTAAAAGAAAAGTTCAAATAACTTTTGGTAAGCTGAGATTGTTTGGTTAAAAATATACTATTTAAAACTTCTACTTGGTGTATATACATACTTTTCATAATTATCAATTTTAGTCTTACAAATCTCTTACAAACGGAGAGAAAAACAGAGAAAAAATGCATAACATAAACCTCTAAAATGCGCAATAGTCGTATACGGAGACAACCAAAGAGGGCAAGGCTACGATCGCGTTGATGTCGAATTAACTGAGCGTTTGTATTCGCGGATAGAAAGAAGGATCGTTTTGCAGGTTTCAATAATATTAAATAATTTATTTATATTAAATCTCTTCTTTCATATTTTATTACTATACTCATCAGAAATTCAGAAAATTATATTATAATTGATTATTTTAATATTTATGCACCAATAGGGTCCAAATTTTGTAACTATTAAGTATTAACGATTTGCAGATAAGATAAGGAAGCCTATGATATGTTTTTAAAAATAATTTACATTTTTGATGTTATAAAGAAAATATTTAAACTATAAAAATTATCTATAAACGTCTTCAAAAACGTATGATCTTTGCCTGGCATCTCAAAGTATAATAATTTATTTACATACAAAAAATATATATAAATACACATCACAAAGGTAATCTAGATGTGGGCCAACTTATCAGTTATTCATATGTATCTGTCAGTTCCTAAATAAAGTAGGTTGACATATGCACAAACCATTGGAAAGATCGAATTGATATTAAACAAAAAATGCATGTTAACATGCAAGACAAGTATTAAGGCGCCTGGAGTCGTAGAGTGAAAAAAAAACCGTTATTTTAAGCGCTATCGATCAAAATCCTGAACACTTTCTAAGTGGATTTATTTTTTTCTGTTAAATTTGATTTACTGTTATATTGTTTTAGTATAGCGAAATAATCGTTCCCAAATAAATAATTGTTTTAAGTTTTGAGATTTATAAATAGTTTTAAACAAAACGGACTAAGATATAAACTACTATTTAAAATCGAAATGATGTCACCAAAATCTGAATGTCCTACATCAGTAAAAAAATTTTTTTAAGGCGTGCAATCACATGTAGATATAATATTATAATCCAAGTTACCGTTCTTCCGTTGCCAAAAGATGTTATTGATACTTAAAAGTAATTGATAAATGCGAACAACGGGATCACTATCTGGGTCGTCCGCATGAGTTATCACTAAACGAGTTTTATGCTAAGTGTGTCGAGTCCTTTACCTTCCGAATTGATAATTTTGATGATAAATCCTTTTTACAATTTTAGCTGTTGTTTCAGTGTTCAGATAAGATTTCGAATTCTAGATCAATAGAATTATTTTACTTAACTTTTTTTTTCTTTATGAAGATAGGCTCATATTAGTTTAGATATGTTTTGTATATGTAGTGTTTGTAACTTAAGAATTGCACGGAATGTAAACATATTTGTATATTTGTTACATTCTAGTTGTCCAAAAAATATTTTATCTTAAAAGAGAATAAATGTTTTATTATTACCAAGTATTTTTTGTAACAATAAAAATATGGTACGTGACAAATGATAATAATAGTATTAAAAATTGTCATTGAAAATTAAAATTAAATTTGTAAATAAAATAAAATCAAATAAAAAAAAAGATATATTTAAATAGCAATAATTAGAAAACATATACTTACTTAGTTACTTTCAATTACAAAAAGACACCGCCTCAACCAGAACTATAGGATGTCTATATTGAGTGACTTTCGTTTTCCATCTATACACGGTGATAGGATCCACTTGTGTACTGCTAATGAAAGTGAACGCAAATTTATTAGTTTAAAGTTCATATTTGTCTGTTTCAATGCAGAAAAGTTATCGATGGCCTTGTATGGAAACCTTTTGGAGTTTTATATCAAATTTATACGTATAGGGGTTTCATTATATTATGTTTTTATTTAATTAATTCAGTACTAAGTCAATGTCGCTATAATCGTATTTAACTTAACTATACAAAATCAAATCCCAACTTTTCGTTCAATTTCAAGACAACACAATGAACGACAGTAGGTATTGTAATAATATTATGGAAAAAAAGCTATCTTTCTATAATATTTAATTATCCCTTTTGAAATATATATCATGTTTTTTATTAATATTATTATATTATTTGTTTAAAATCACATTTTAACATAAAATTTGTAAGTAGATGTTTTTTAGCCTTAAATAATAGAATATATACATATATTTTCTTATCAATTAGGACAACGTAATGATTTAAACAGGAAGTTGATTAATATGCTCACAGAAATTATCTCATTGTATTCTTATAAGTAAATAAACACTCGAGCATGTTGTAATTTATGAATAATAATTTAAATATTAATTATACATATAAATAGGTATTTATATCTATGTTAGTTACATAATTTAACTGATTATATAGAAAATGTTACCATTTATTAAGAGTTTTAATAAACCGGCAAAATCACTTTTATATAGATAATGCAAAAAGTATTCAGCGAAAGCAAGGTTGGCTTTGCTATTTAAGTCTATTTCAATATAATTCTTAGTGAAGTGTCCAAAGTAGGGACAATCAAGTCTATAAAAAAATATATATCCTATTCTAAAATAAATAAAAATAAATCAGCTTCACGCTGTATCCCGCACACAGCAGGTTAGGCAGAGGGAATCTAGTTTTGAAGCACTCCGTTCCCCTCTTTCGGCCAAGTTCTGGATATATGTCGATGGTAAATACTTAACGTAACCTGTTGATTACGTTTTATCGTTTAAACTTGTAAATTATTATACGTACGTACTGTTTAAGCAAAATGCAGTTAAATTTTACAATAAAATTAAATCCATTCTGCAACAATATTGGTTTTTTTATGCATGCATCTCTTGAATTTTTGAGTAGACATATAAAAACTAGTAGGCAGAGGTCACGACTTTCCATTCTTTACGCAATTACGACATTCAAGAAGACAAGATAAGAAGATAATAAGTGAAATATAATTTTTGATAGAAGCCCAATCGTTATGTTTATTTTATACTATTATAAAAAATTATAATATAAATATTCTGGGATAATACAATATTAATATTTTACGTTTTTGTTGAATTTCCATATAAAAATCTAAATTAAATTAAAGTGATTTTGAAGGTATTGCAGGTTAAAGTTTATCTAATATTTTATAAAATCAAATTAAATTTCCTGCTTTTCCATATAACATTTAAAACTATTGGCCAATTATAAAAGTCGTATTTACTATGAAAACCACTATTGAGAAACTTAGCTAGGACAAACAATAATAAGTTAGCGTTTTATATTCATTCTCTCGTTTCGCAAAAACCTCTTGAATTTTAACAAAGTAAATGGTGTCACAGAGATGGACTCGATACCGATACTTGTTATATAGGACAGAAAGCTTTTACATCACTATTTTATTTATTATTGTATTTCAATATATTTTACTGATTTTGACGTATACACAAATATTTGGAGGCCTGAAATGATGTAAGGTTTTGTTGCGTAACTTATGTACGTGTTGCTTCTAATAGTTTTAGAAGATCGCCATTTATATGATAATCGAAAATCTTGTATGAAAATTGAAAGCAAATTAAAAAATATATGTACATATATTTATTAATTAATCAATTTATTTTGAACATCAACACAGAGAACACTAACAAATTTAAAAAATAAACATAATATGTAATGTTGTGGTAATTACCGGTGTTGACAGCATGCCAGTCTTACAGCCACAATATAAATATTTTAATGTATAGATAAATCATAAAATATTTATGATTAGACACATACAGACAAACTACGCGCTAATCTCAGAAACAGCTTATACGATTTAATTACAGTTTTCAGTGCTGTATTTGATCAAGCTACCCGTAACATTAAGTAAATTTTATTTCAATCGGTTTATCAATAAAAAAAGCCCATTTTACAGTATGTTGTTCAACAAAAATCCTATAAATTGGCTGAGACTTTATTTTCTATATAGAAATAGATAATATTTTTAAAATGACATTATTATAAGAAAAAATTAAATTATATAATTCAAGCGGGCGAAGCCGCGAGCGGGTAGCTAGTATACAATAAAGTTTCACTTCAGGCAGTTATTAATTTGGACCTAATTGCCTGAACAATGTTTGTTTCGTCTAAGAAGAATTTCACGCTGTCCGTATCTGTGTCAAGACGTTTGGCTGTAGAGGCCTCCTAGTTAGTAAGTCAACCGCTGAAAGATATGTTCGTTTATCTCAATATAGCTGTCACCTTCGATCGTCGACCATTGTGTCGGCGCTCCGACGTTACTGTAGAGGTCGCGGCTTCGAATCATTGTTTAAATTGTATGCGGAAATATTTTTATTTTGCACACACTGGGGCCATAAATAAATCATCTTCACGCTGTATCCCGCACACAGCAGGGTAGGCAGGAACCTAGTGTTAAGACACTGCGTTCCCCACCGAGTTCTGGAGTCATTGCGTGTTGAGTGGCAGAACTCAGCGCCGCGCTTTGCATTGACACCAGAGCGAAGAAATTAAAATTTAAATGTTAATACATATTTCATCTCCTCGAGTGGGGATCGAACCCACAACCAGTCGATTTTACAGTCACACTTTGTGCCCCTGCGCCACGACTGGCCTCTACATACACATAAACAACAAATAAATAATTATTTTATTGACCTAAAATATTGTATTAACGAGTAAATTCTGAAAAGAGAATTCTAAAAAGAGTAAATTCTGTTAGTGATACGTATTTGAAAATGTTCCAGCTAATACAATGTAATTAAACAAACCATATCTAAATAGAGACATAAAATGACAAGCTGTCTCAATAAATATATTGTGTGGCAACATTTTCATATATTTTGTTGCAAATCGACATTATAGACTGATATATATACATATATTCGACTACCACTTGTTTTTGACGAATTAAACTTGTTTTATACTTAATTATTATCTATATATTACATAATTTATGAAGTTATTACTTTAATTTGAATTCTACATAATTTTTTTTTACACTTTTTTTATGATATGGTGTACATTCCTAATAAAAGATTAGGAAAACATATGTTTTTTTTTAAATATTTTTTATGTTTTCCAAGAAAGTATTGATACAAATATAATTTATTAATTTAAATATATATTTTTTCCTTAATCTAGCTAACGTAAATATTATTTATATAAATATTAAATGATCTATATTAGAGAACAGAGCCAACCGATAAGTCACTGCAACTACGATAATTTTTACAACTCTAAAATTCTAAAACTAAATATATTGTTTAAAATTATATGCGCGATAACTCTGTAGTAAAAACGCAGTTAAAAATCACAAACCAAAGTCATTAATAGATAACACCAAGGTCATAGTATGGTTTATGGGACAAGTCCAGTCGAAGGTTTCGTTCGCGGAAAACGCTTATCATCCGAAAACTAGAATGTATAATTTAAAAAAAATTACAAGTCAAGGTGTCAATGTGTTGGTTATCACAAATTTGTTGCTGGGGTTTTTAGGATGGTAACGACTCGAATTTTTTTTTAGTATTGGATATATGTTATTGTGTCCCGCATATTGCAGGGTAGGCAAAAGGAACCTAATGTTAAGACACTCCATTTCAAACTTTTCACCGAAATTTCGAAGCATAGCGTGTTGCCGAGGCAAGAAGCAAGCTTTACCAGAGCGACGAACTGAAAATATTAATAAACAATAGTACTTTCCCCCGAGCAGGAATCAAACTCAATTCAACCTCAACATACTAAAAAAAAGGACAACAATAATATATAATCATTTAAAAAAAGTGAAGAATAGTATAAAACACTGACAATACCTAGCAGCCCGCCAGGAAGCTAACTGGATATGTTCATTCTAAATTTCTCAAGACCCCGTTCGGACGCTAAACGATGTCAGACATTTTTATCTATGCCAACTTAACGGTCTGCACCTTGAATATTTGCTTTTGTCAATCTCAAAACGGATTTCTTTGGAGGTCATTAAATATATTATGAACTAATGATGCATTCACACGCGACGGTTTAGTCTCCGCCGATGGTGTATGTTACATTTATTGTAATACATGTAGATAATGTTAATACATGTAGAGTTAAGCATTTTTGTTTAAGAATTTGTTTGCATTATTGTTTTTAAGCGTGTGCATTTTAAATTGTTTTGTAAATTTTAGGTTTTTTTTTATTTATCTGGAGTGTGACGGTTTTTATTTATCAGTGCCCCTGCGCCACGACTTACTTCAACTGCAACTGTAAGCATGACAGGTTGTCGATTCAATTCCTACTTGAGGAAATGAGATATTTAATATTTTTATTTTCCTCGCTCTGGTAACGTAAAGCGAGCAAAAGCGCGGTGTTGTGTTCTGTTGTTTCCTAGGGCAATGGAAACGGAAGTGTCGTAATGAGAACGGAGTATCTTAATAAGAGCTTTCCAGATTTCCTCTGCCTACAGTGCTATGTGAGGGATACAACGTGAAGCTAAACAAAACAAAAATATAAAAATTTAAAAATAATATGATAATACATACAAATGAAAAAAGCCGATATAAAACCATTTACGTTCTAATCAGGATACAGGAAAAAACGATCAACTAATAAGTTATTCTGTTTTTTTATTTAATAAGCTCAAATCAAATACGAAGTCGACGCGCTTATCAAAATCATTTCAGCATATCTGCATAAGAATCTTTCAAACCCGCTACCGAACCATAAAAAAATAACATAAATCGTATCAAAATAAGAAAAAACAACCACAAGAACTTGCAAAACGAAACGAAGAGGTCATTTCGCAAATATATAGCATCTATTGGTTTTTAGCAATTCAAGATGTTACGTGACCTACAATGCTCCGGGTCCATCAGGAAATACGAAACGATGGAATATTCATAAGCCGTAGTGGTCGACCTTAAGGAAGATCCAATGTTCGTGGAGTCGTAAATTTCAATGCTTTGTAAATATTGGTTTGATAAAATTTTACGATGTAGGGTTTTACGAGTGGTTACATATAAGAAAAACGTTTTTCGCGATAAGAATTTGAGATTTGCGTAATAAGTTGTGATATTGCGTTGCGGTAACTAAAAATAAGTTACAAAATTGCTAAGTTTATTTATTTATTATGTATTTTAATGTGTACAGTGATAGGAAACGTCGTTAAATTTTACAGCCTCTTGCGACGATTAGTAAAGTGTATAGATTGTAAATTACAATATATTTTTCAGTTTTAAGTACACATCTGCTTCGTTTAGAACGGTATTCCTACCGTTCTTACTCTTCCGAGTTACTCTTACTTACTCTTATTTATTCAGCTTCACGCTGTATCCCGCACACAGCATCGTAGGCAGAGGGAACCTAGTATTCAGACACTTCGTTCCCCACTTTCTGCCGAATTCTGGAGGCATTGCGTGTTGAGTGGCAGAACTCAACGCTGCGCTTTGCCTCGACACCAGAGCGAAGAAATCAAAATTTAAATGTTAATACATATTTCATCTCCTCGAGTGGGGATCGAACCCACAACCAGTCGGTTTTACAGTCACACTTTGTGCCCCTGCGCCACGACTGGCCTCTCTTATTTATGCTTTTATCTCTTTAGAATTTTTTATAACATTTATTTTTGTATCCTTTCCATTAACTTACGGTGATTCGCTCTCATCGACTTATCTTACTAAAACATGTCTATCAAGATTATAAAACAAAAAAAATCGCAAATATGACATATCCACATGATTAAAACGGTTCAAAAATCTATATTATACATTTACAGACGTCTCAGGTAAAAATGAATTAAAGCAACTTATGACATTCACTATAGAAAAATCTGTTATTAAATAATGTCACAGCAAGCACGTCTGTAACAGGATAAAGCGAAAAGCGACAAATTAAGTACGTTTCAAATATAAACTTGTAGTTTAATTTTATTAGAAATTATATATTATAAATAATAAACTACATTGGTAAATAATGTACTATAATATTATAATATCTCATCTATTGCACATCTCATTTTATTACCTTTGACACAAAGTTATTGATATTATTTATATACGTAGCGATCACTATTCTTGAATATTTTTAATATTTTTAAAGTGTTATTCCACACTTAGGAAAGCAAAATACTAATTTAGAAAACGTATAAAAATTTGGACTCGAGCCCGCATCTCCTGGAAACCGACCAGGCACTCTGACCACTAAGCCATACGTTATTATGAACGTATGGCCAGGAGGCACGGGTTCGAGTCTCGCTACGTTCAAATTTTTATACATTTTCTTAATAAGTATTACACTATTCTTGAATTATCTTATTTTAGTAAAACCGTAGATATAGGTATAAAGAAATTAAAATGGTCGAATAAGTGGACACATTCTATATTATTTAGTCATTCTATAGTCGTGTGCGTCATCGTGGCTACAATCGAATATATTTGGTTTTTTTTAAATTTCCACAATTCTTCTTTATTATCACAAATTACACCAATTATATCTTTAGTTGCACAAATTAAATTTACAATACAGACATATATAGAAAATATGAAAAAATGAGTAACTTCTAAAGAAAAATAAGTTGTAGGTATTTAAGTTTAGTTTCGTCAATGAAACCACTAAATAAGTAAGTATTTTAATTTTCTTATCAGCTGGATTTAAATTATCCTTTATGTCGCTGTAGACTTCAAATTATTACTATATTCACAAATTTTTACTAGACATTAATTATTAGTAATTTGACTTTGTTGGTTTTCATCTTTTTTACGGGAACACCAGGGTAAAAACCGAAAAAGATTCCAATGCTATTACTATACTAAAAAAAAATATTTTCATATGGTATTTTTTGTGACATTCGCAAATAAACTAACACAAGTAATAAACAGGCAAAAATTCCGCAAAATGGTTTCTATTATAATCGATACATTAAGCGACCCAAATAATATACTTTTTTAATCTTTTATTAAAGAAAATTGTTTTTTTTTTCTATTGTATTCCTATGGATGGAAGAACTTTAAAACTAAAATAACGTTTAGCATTAAATACTTTTCCTCAAATAAAAATCAAAATATATCCAATACCACAAAATATATAGTGAGTTGCTCAACTTTATACTAACGTTATTTCAGTTTGCTCTTGGGTGAATAATACTTATTAACTAATTAAGAACTTTATTACCGGATATAAGCCATTTTGTAAGCATTGTTATGTCATTATATTTGTGGAGCTGTCTCCATATGCCAATTGGTAATTAAATATGCGATAAGTTCACGGTTTAACGGCATTTGAGAGCAATTTCATTACGTATTAGATGTTACTTTTATTTGACACGTAGTAAAACCTAAATTCTAGTTTATTTTAAGGATCTAAAAAATGAAACGTCTTTCTGGCTAAATGTTCAACAGTAAATACTTGTAGTTGTGGATTCTATCCTGCTCGAGGCAATTATTATTTTTATCTACATTATTTTCATTTCTATGATCTGGTAAAAAAATATATAGATATGAACTCCATCAATCGATGCACAGTGTCCAAATAAATGTGGAGAATGTGGGGAATGAACACTAGGTTACCCTGCCATTTATTGTAAAAGACGTGCAGGTGATTTTTTTTACTAATAATATAAATAAATCGAGGCCAGTCGTGGCGCAGGGGCACAAATTGTGACTGTAAAACGAACTGGTTGTGGGTTCGACCCCCACTCGAGGAGGTGAAGTATTTACTTAAATCTATTTTTCCATTTCTTCGTTCTGGCGTCGAGGCAAGGCGCGGCGTTGAATTCTGCCACTCAACACACAATACTTCCAGAATCTGGCAGAAAGTGGGGAACGGAATGTCTTAACACTAGGTTCCCCTGCCTACCCTGCTGTGTGCGGGATACAGCGTGAAGCTGACAAAAAAAATCTCACTTCACTTAATGTTTAGACTACCTTAGAAGAAATATCACATCTACCGGCTGAGTTAGATAAGAAACTGTATAATAGAAATATAGTAGGTAATGATTCATTCTACTAGTTTCATCTGGCACGATTTTTTACAGTTCTATAATAAGCCATAGAAATTCAAGTGTAATGACGTTTATTTACATGTATAGGTAAATTCGACGTACAGTTAATTAATATATACCTAGATATAATCAAAAATGTATTTATTTTTAACCGATATCAAAAAGAAGGAGGTTCTCAATTCGTGTGGTATATCTTTTTTGTTTCTTCTATTGTATCTTCGTATTATCCATGGTCTTGGCCCTTGACCCATCGATCCGTTTTCATATTTCACATTTTCAACTTTTATATCTTTTAGAGTTAATAAAACCAAACAAATTAAAAAAAAAACACAATTTTTAGCTGGAATTGGAACTCCTTTTTGGAAAATATAACTTGGTGTAATTTAGTTACGTTTGCCAATAGGCAAATACTTTAGTCAGACACACTACTAAAGTGTACTTTTATATTACAATGTATTAGATACAAATGTAAATATAAATATATTAAAATATTTTTACAAAAAATAACTTTCAAAATATTGTATTTTATTTAAAAACTATAAACTAGCCAGCGTCTTAAAAAAATAATGTCGTCAGGTAGTTAAACTGTCATTACCATAACCTATCATTACATACTCACGTTAAACCAAACTCGTTAACTGTTTTATTTTTAAAGTTACTGGTAATTTAAACAGCTTTTTATAAACCTAATTGCTTATACAAAAAATCCCTAAATGATATATGGATATTTATAATACATTTAAATAATAAAAATGTATATCTATAACATTCAGGGTAATATCTATTGGTTTGTTTGATCACACGCACATCTACTGATCTAATGGATGGATTTGAATAAAACTTTTGTTGTATAGCATATAAAGTAGCCCAGCTAAACTATAATAAATGACAAAATGCTGCCTTTTGAAGACTACTTAAGTATCATCATGTGTTTTCCATTGATATGTAAAAATCTAAATCTAGAATATCTAGTTAAAAACAATAATAGTCCATGAAAACTATAATAAAATATTATCTTAGCAAAAATCGTTAAGAATAATAATAAGTTTCAATTAATATAAGAAAAATAAACATATGGTACATCTGATGAAAAATTATTATTACTTCAGAAAGAAATAAAAGAAATAATGAACGTACACCTCATTAAAAGTCGTCCAACGTTACAGACATTTCCTATTAGCCTACAAATATTAAAGATCTGGAATCTCTGACAAAGAAACGTAACAGTCTAGTTAAAGTTCAAGAAATAAGGAAATGGCACATATATATTTGAGTTCTATGGAAATGCTCATTAAATCGACCCAAGCAAAGTTGATGGCGGCCACTATTTAGTTAATAAATATTGATTTAATATGAAACACAGTTCTACAGAAATAAAGACGGTGAATTTACTTATAGCAAAAACCATATAGAACTTATGAAAATTATTAAATATTAACAAATTATTTAGTAAATACTTACTAAATGATGTAAAAAATGTAGTGCGCAATGACTAACTGAACATAGATAGATAAATCAAAATGTGCCAATTCTTCACATAACTTTGATAACGCAATGTGTTTCACTTGCCTTCACCGGTGATTGTTCTTGTATCGTTTAGGTTCCGTGGTAAAGAGATTCGGGATATTTTAAATAGGGGTTCAATCTTTGCAAATATATGTTATATATGAAATTAATGTAGTCCACGAGTTGCATTTTCTATGATATTTGTAAGAAGAAGTAATTAAAGGAATTAAAGTTTTCCCAAAAACATTTTTTTATTACTTAATTTATTAATAATTATAAAATTTGTATAACGCATAATAAAAAGATACAGCCGAAAACTAGTTTAATTAAAATTCTTAAACTTTATTATACTTGAAAATCGATTTTATAGAGCAGTTATAAGGATAATGAAGATATAATTTTCGTATGTGTGTATATATATATATATATATATATATATATATATATATATATATATAACATTAACAATACTAGCTGACATATTGTTCGAATGTCATGGGTGAGGTTTATTTAATACAATTTTCCTCGACCTAATTGATAATAAAGATGCTAATCTATATTGATAATTATTATTATTTACTATTTTCTGATCCATGTTCAATTTAATGAAGTAAGAGCACGACGTTTTGTAATTAATTTTAAATACAGATATT
>JAATLQ010032262.1:0-69069 GCA_013421005.1 Heliconius erato x Heliconius himera | reverse complement strand
ATAGGCAGCAAGAGGGAATGTGCCAGTGATATTTTGGTTTGGGTTGGTAAAAGATACTTCCATCTCTTTAGCCTACCTATGGTGTAGTATACCTTGCGGCTCAGGTCACAGATGTGAGGAGCCCAGGAGAGAGAGCTGTCCACTTTTATACCTAGATTTTTGACAGTATTGCTACATTCTAACTTACAATTGTCAAAGATAATGGGAGGAAGAGAAGGAAAATTCAATTTAGACAGTTGAGAAAAGATGTTGGAACGCCATAATCAAAGAACCATAACCTACCAATATGAAAGTTTTTTTTATAAATGATTCCCTTGTGATGACTGCTGATTCGAATCCAAGGGGGCTCTTCTTCTTCTCTTCCATCAATTATTACTATAAATAATAATATTTTCAGTTTTACACTGAGTCCTAAATACAAGTATATAGCAGGGCAGGGAAAGCGAACCTAGTGATATTAAGGTCTCTTCGTTCCGCACACACAGTTTTCGAGACATTGTTTATTGAGTGCTGGATTTCAATGCCGCACTATATACTAAGAAGTCTCTTACTTTAGCGAGGTAACGAAAATAATTTATTCTTCAGAGTGATTTATTCTTCAATCGAATCCACAACCGTCGCGTTTACGTCAGGCGTTATGCTGTCGCGCTGCTAGGGCCTCTTATAATAACAATATAAATCAAATCAGCTTCACGCTGTATCCCGCACATAGCAGGGTAGGTAGAGGGAATCTCCGTTAGACAGACACCGTTCCCCACTTTCCGCCGAGCTTGAAGGCATTGCGTGCTAAGTGGCGGAACTCAACGCCACGCTTTGTTTCGACACTAGAGCAAAGAAATGATAATAGAAATGTAAATAAATATTTCATTTCCTCGAGTGAAGATCGAACCCACAACCAGTCGGTTTTACAGTCAGTTTTACAGTGCCCCTGCGCCACGACTGGCCTAACAATATAGTATTATAATATCTTATTTTGAATGAAACGGTAAGTAAATAAGCCATTATTTCATAACTTACCTGTCTCGTTACATCTAAGCCGGCGGCTGTCAGCTCCCAACGCAAATACGAGGGCTGCCGCAATTAAATATTTATTTATTTTTTATTTTTTATACGGAACCCTCTTAATTTAATTAAGAGCTTTAACTTGAACTTTTTGTTGTCTCGCATTCATGTCATCAAGCATAATTCAATTTAGTAAATCGTGAATTGTGGTGGATTTTTTTAATTATTTGTAATAATTAAAGAGTTTGTAGTAATAGAAGTGAATTTGATACAGTTCAATGAGTAAACAAAGATTTGAGAAAAAATATTTTTCTTATTAAATACAATCTTCTTACTATTTTATAATACTTTTCTTAACATCGTGCTGTATTCCGTATGTAGTAGGTCTTACCATACCATACCATTTTCTAGAAATAAGTCTTTTTACCATAGCAAGGAAATAAAAAGAGTTCCCCCTCGAGAGCGAGGGAACCCACTGCCTCACAATTTTCATATAAACGAAGATATCATATTTGAAGAAAAAAATATATTATGTATTGGTTTGTATTATATAAAGATATACTTTACGCTAATGTACCTTTGAGTATGTTCAGTTTAGTTTATTCAACGGGGATTAGTTTTTGTGTTAACAACAGTAGGTGCCATTAAATTCAAATCAATTAATCTTCGTTTCAAGCCATCAGGCCATCATAGCGTATAAGCACAGGAGTTAGGCAAGCATAGGTTGTGGGTTCGAATCCCACTTGGGGATTAAAACATTTAATTTAGCTGAGGAATAGGAAACACAAAGAAGGAGCAGCTGGAGGAGGATTGTGGACGATACGGTGATCCCAGCGAAGTAGTTTGGTGATAATTGTAATTGTAGTTTTTGAGTAAATGGTCAAAATGTATCGCATAGAGTTAATCTGCACAACGTTTTGAAATTAACACACAAATTGAACTTTGACTAACCTAACCCAGCGCATATGAACAAAACCGAAAATTCCGCAATGTTTTCGCGAAAATTGCAGAGCATATGGCGGATCCTAGTATTTTCTTTCTCTCATTCTAAACGGAAGGACTTATAAATGGCAGCCCTACGGAGACATATAATTTACGTATGTATATATAAATACATAAATTCCCATATACTTTGTACTTGTACCGCGTGAGATATAAAAGAAGCGAGATGACATCCGCGCAAACATACAACTGTAATCTCGGCTGTGACTCCTTGATGCTCGAGGTTCATTCCGCATTATGTTGGAGTACCTACTTTACTTGTATTATATAGATAATAAAGCTCCTTGTAAGTATACAATTTTAAGCTAAACTTTGCAAATAAATAAACTAAATATTGCAAAGATTGATTGTACGCAACGGTAATGAGCTCGAATTCCGTTTGGGGAAAATTTATTTATGTAGGTACTTATTTTACTCAAAAAAAATTATTTCGTCGCCTAAGAAGTAGTTACTGAGTTTAAGAAAAATATAAAGCGGAGTCAAGTATTCGTTGACATTCAAAAAAAATACGCAGTAGCGACTTTTAAACCATGACTATATAAAGCAGAAACGGATCACTGGTATTGAAAGGTTGAAATTTGGCATGTAGGGTCCGTGGACTCTACGTGTAAGGGAGCACTAATAAGGGATTTCTCGGAATTCCTAAAGAGCATAGTAAAACACAATTTATTAATTATAAGAATAATAACTAATATACTTAAATTGGCTCTAACATTTATAATATTTATATTATAACCAGTAATCGAAGACTTCCTTTGTTCAGTGTCTTAGGTATATTATAATAATTACAATTAAAAAAGTAAAGATACAAATTTCGTAGAAATATATACACAAAAATAAATAAAAAACGAAGCTCAATTATTTACCTTTATTTTCTTTTAGATTATATAAAAAAAGGTTTTTGTTTCTTCTCCGATTAGCCTCTAGGGATTCTTGTGATCGATGGTAATGTATTTAAAAAGTCTATTAATTAAACATTCAAACGAAATCTTATAAAGAATTTTAAAAACTCCAATTTTGTTCTACTGTTACGTTCATATATATATTTAAGAAAATAACTAAGTATATTTATTTATAATCAAATTCAGCGAGAAAATTCTTTGTTTTGCACTTAAATAAATACTTCATATACGTAAATATTTGTCGAAGCAATTACGTAATTGTACTTGAAACCTAAATATATGTATGCACAGAGTATATTTACAAACTTTTATTGCGTCTCTTGCAATATTACAAAAAAAAGCTTATTTTTGCACCAAATGAGCGATAGTATTGTCAATTTGACTTAGTTTGATAGAATGGAAATTTTATGAACAAAATAAACAGCTTCACGGTTTATCCCGCACATAGCACAGTTGTCAGAGGAAGACCCTTCATTCTCACGCATTTTGGAGACTCAGCTAGTTTTTATAGAAGAGGCACGTACGTAAATTCTTGACTTACGCCTCAAAGGAAATCAAAGAAGCACTTTTCCCTAACTTCCCTGTTCTAACGAAATGTGCTAAAGCTGGACATATAACTTTTTAATTAAAAAAAGGTCGCCCTAAGCTTCTTTCGTCAGTTCTTATCGTTCTTTCTTTTGTAAATGGGGAATGTGAATGTAGATACATACATATATCCTTATACTTTGGTAAGGTAAGTGAGTATGTAGTAGTGTAATAAGTGAGTAGTTTTGTGTTTCATAGAGCACCAAAACTTTTTAAAAACAACGTTCAACAGTAAATACAATGGTTGTGGGTTCAATTTCCACTTGGGGAAATGTTTTTTTTTAAATTTCCTGCCCTAGTTCTTTGTAAGACGAGGCGCGGCGTTGAGTTTCGCCACTTAACAGTAAGGTATTTATAAACTGCTCTCAATTCTAAAATTGACCAAAGAGCGATTTTATATTTAAGAGATTGTGTTGAAATATGATCTCATACACACCACCTCCTTGATAGATCTTACTTTTAGACTGTTTAGTGGTAAAGTGGAGAACGAACGAATAGGTTCCTTCTGATTGCCTTATTTTGTATTAATAAAAATGTTATTAATAAAGATTTTGTTTTTCCCTACTTAGTTTTACAAAGAACTGCCTCCGTGTGATAACTGCTATACAACACACAATATCTTTTTCGGCATAAAGCTAATAACAGAATAAATGTAACATAAAAATAATGACTAAATACTAAAAATTAAATTTGCTTTTGTACTCATTATCTTATCTCTCGTAACATTAATTTAAACTGAATATTACTTAACTACAAGTTTTTCGTCATCATATATTTCACCAATAAAAGTTTTATTATGGCAACATTTTACACTCTAATATGAAACGTAGACAAAAAGTCCGGTGCTCTCACAACGACATGCTCGAAATCCATAAAAGAGAGCCTGCCATCCCCATCCACATCTGCCTCGTCCAGGACACTAGCTACGATCTCATCTCGTTCTTGGAGCTGCAGTTCTCCCTTAGTTAATAATCTCGTAGCTTCTAGTAGGTCTTCTCTACCAATGTACATGTCATCGTCCAAGTCGTATATGCGGAAGGCGTACCTGTGAAAGAGTTTAGTTAAATAATTAATGTTAATTTCAGAGGCATTATAAAAATTTTATGGGATCTATAATAATAATAATATTAATATGTACACATAGTGTAGATGAAAGAGGCCACCGTGGCGCAGAAGCGCAATGTTTAACTTAAACTTAACGCGACGGTTGTGGGTTCGATTCACGCTGGTAGGAGTTAATTGTTTTCATTTTCTTTGCCGAATAACAAAATAAAGCACGATGTCGAGTTGCGTTACTCAATCTGAGTTCGTCTGTCTTCCCTAATACATATGGAATACAGCGTAAAGCAAAAAAAACCATAATACAAATACGTATAAATATAAAAGCATAGTATTTTAATGTATTTATTTTATGTCTAATGTATTAATTAAAATAAGCTGTTTATAAGCAGTTATATACATATTTTGGTGAGGGCATATAACATTTAATTAAAATTACACTCCTACCCACAAATAAATTACAGCTTATTTCACTCATTTTCTTTTTAAAAACAAATAAAGTCAAAATAATTGAATCCGTTACCAACTACGCATGGTGACACAACGACGTCTAACCCCTAATTCCCTATTGTCCGAGGTCGCTGATTCGGACCTTCTCTGAGAGATAAACCCCTATCTCTTAATCGCTTAGAAACGATTTGGGTTCATTTGAAATGGTATCTGTGATTGACACAGGTTCAGTGGATACATAGACCTCTAGTCTAGTTCTAAGATTTGCGGAAAATTACAAATGAAAATGTTTCCAATTCTATTTTATTTATTTCAGCTATAGGCGTGTGGAAAGTTTTACGAAATTTTTAAAAAGAAAGGTTGACCATTGCTTTGTCACATTTTTTTATAGATGTTAGAAAAATATTGCGAGATTATTAATCTTAAGGCCGCTGTGGCGCAGAGGCATTGCATTTGATACAAAACTGTCGTGGGTTCGGGTTCCATTTGAGAAAATGAATTATTGTCATTTCCTCGCTCTGATCTCATAAGACAAAGAGCAATATTGGATTCCACTACTGAGCATTCATGGCTCGAAAATTGGGAGGTGCGTGGGTGGGTGGTGCGAGGTGTCTTAACACTACGTTCTTCCTATCACGTATCGCGCATATAGCAAGGCACCTTGCTACATGCGCGATACGTAAAAATAAAAAATAAATTATAAATAAGATAAGATTATAAAGAAAATAAGATTTACGCAGTATCCCGCAGACAGCAGGGTTGGCAAAGTGAACCTCCTGTTAAAGACACTCTATTCCCCACTTTCCGCTAAATTTTGGAGGCATGAACGGCGGAACTCAAACCCGCATTTTGCCTTGACACCAGAGCGAAGAAATGGAAATATACATTGAAATAAATATCAATCAAGTGAATTTAAAAATGAATTTATATTTAATTTTACTATAATATATGGATAGATTTTATATTATATTTAAGTATATTATAAGTATATAAGTGCTGTTCCTATAAATCTGGACTGTTTTTGATTTATTAAAACCAAAATAACTCAATTGCCTTTCCAAATATAACAATGAACAGTGCTTGAGGGCATATACGATTGGTACTATAATTATGTTGACATTTAAAGCAAAAATGTAATATCTTTTTTCTCTTTTACTATATAAAAATATAAATATAATATAATTTTGTTTTTCGCAGCTAATATTCAATGCTCAACTTGGTTATTTATATACATGGTTATATATATAACTGAAACAACGGTTTCTTACTAATAGGTAACCTATACGATTTTGTCGTTTTTTTACTTAGTGCCGTTCTTATTAAATTAAATTTATTTAATTGATTGACCTGTAAGGTTGAGGGTTATGGATTAATATGATGAATTCTAGTTCAAATAAAAAGAAAAAATATTCCTTAATAAAAAAAATAAATAGTTTCATACCACGCTTTAATATCCCGCGGCGCTGCTTCGCTGAACACCGACATCATGTCTAAGAAATCCTCAAACGTCAAATTGCCAGTTCCGTCGTGAGAGAAGACCTGGCAGATACGCCTCTTGAAAGGGTTTTCCTTTAATAAAATCGAAAATATATGAAAGAATATTGTTAATAAAAGTGGTGTTTGATGCTAGGGTGAGCTTATATAGAATCGACTTTGTCCTCTTTCAGACTATAGATATTTATTTTAAATTTAATACTGTATGAGAAAATTTTAAGTTAGATTTTGTATTTCTGTTAATGGTTCTTACAATAAATAAATAAGCCTGAAGTAAATAAACTTGAAAATGATCATTCTGGTAATTTCTCAAGACATGACATTCGATTTTATCATCTAGAACGTTTTTGAATTGGGGGAAGCTATAGAAGGAATATCGTATCTAAATAACTATAGCAGAAAACGCCTTATTTTTAAATTAAATAACTGTTTAGAGATGTGATATACAGTAAAATTTTGACAAAATACAAGTATGGCTGACAATGTAGCCAACACCGTATTTCACAGTGTCTTTAGCTACGTTTATTTTATTACTAGCTCCTGTTGAAGAATAGTACATTAGTACATTTCGTGTTAAATGAATGAAATATTGCTTGAGTGTGCTCTGTAAAAGAACCATTGTAACAAAAATACAGAAAATTTTACCTCATGTATACTTTTAGAAATTGCAAAAAGCAAAATGTGGTGTAAATTCTTAAGTTTTTATTTTTCAACTGTACCGTTATATAAAACATGTGTTGTTAGTAAGTTTGTTCTTAAATTAACATTGTGGTTGTGATTATTATATGTTATATTTGGTGTATTTTGATGAAGATGACAAATTGAGGCGATAAATGTCACCAAAATTGATTTTTCTGTTTTGATACAAAGTAGAAAATTAAATAATGTAAAAATTAAATACTCTGTAGACGTGAAAGATGCTTGTAAATAAGCAACTCTTATAAAAAAGATAAAAATAAATAAAAACACTATTATACTACTTCTATACTACAAAAAGAAAGAATATTTTCTTCAATTGTCCAGCAGAGTTTCATTGTTTTTTTGTTTGACCGATCATCGCATAGATAGACCGTTGAAGTTATGAAGAAGCAAAGCGAATTCCAATGTCTATATAGTAAAGCAATATGGAAATATAATTGATTTATTTACCTTTAGTTCCGGAAGTTTCTCTATTTCCTCGACGGGCACAGCTATGGTGTGAGCCTGGTTTTCGGTCATTCGCTTCGGTATGAGCTCTGGATTTACTTCTCTGAATCGCTTGAAAACACTGAAATTATTTTAAACTATTAATTGCAATTACAATTAGAGGCCAGTCGTGGCGCAGTGGTACAAAGTGTGCTTGTAAATCGACTGGTTGTGGGTTCGATCCCCACTCGAGGAAATGAAATATTTATATTTACATTTATATTTTAATTTTTTCGCTCTGGTGTTGAGGGGAAAGCGCGACGTTGAGTTCCACCACTCAACACGCAATGCCTCCGTAAAATTGGCAGAAAGTAGGGAACGGAGTGTCTTAACACTAGGTCCCCTCTGCCTACCCTGCTGTGTGCGTGATACAGCGTGAAGCTGAAAAAAAAGGCAATTACGTTTAATAGTAAGCCGTTTGACGCTCCGTGGTCTCTGGCTAGCCCGCTAGCAGTAAAGCGCGAAAAGAAAGGTTTATGTTTAATATTTATTATATTTCCTCGGTCTAGTTAAACAACGCAACTAGGATGGGTTCACCAGCTTAGAGTGTATCGAAATGATCGACTAGTGGAGAAGTCTTAGATTATTTTATTATATTATCTGTACGTAAATACGTGAATATTATAGTAATTACTTTCTTTGATTTGTAAATATTGTACTCGTATACAGTAAAGGCGCCTCTTCTTTACATATAAAATTTATAAACATTAGTGTGTAGAACAAAATAGTATTTAAAATATTAAATATATTTTAAATAATTTTATCTAATATTATTTAGTTTCACAATATATCCAGCAAATAGTAGGATAGGAAGTGGAACATGGGAACCTAGTGTTAAGACACTTTCGTCTTCCCTACCCTTACACATTACTAGAACGAGGAAATGAAAATATTAATTATTATAAATAAAATTTCCATTAGGAATCGAATCCACTACCGCCACGTTTGCAGTCACGTGTATGTGCCACAGGGCCACGACTACTAATTTAAAATATTTTTTAAAATACAATACTCAACAAATAATTTAAAGTTACCACAAAAATATTTTTTATGTTGTTTTGAAACAAATTAATTTCTCAAGTTTCAAAACTTTAAATTGGAAATAAATTATGCATTCTAACAAGAGAAGCCCTTGGAGTTACAATTTACTTTTAGAAGAGTAAACAAAATTCACTTTATTAAAGTTAAATAAAAATATCTAAAATTACATTTTTTTTATACAAATAAAGTAAACATGACATTTTTTAACAAATAAATTTGTAAAATATACAAAAATGTTGTTTATTTTTTTGTGAATATTTAATTTTTTTTTAAGCTTGAGTTTTGACTGTCAAGAATCGTTGTTTTTCAATTACACCTTAGAAATTTTGTTCCGTGACTTGCTGATTGAATTTTCTTGCTGATTGTAAAGAACGAAGTAATCAAATGTATTTAAAATTTAAAGACTAAAAATAATATTTCAAATTCATTTTATGATTATCAGCTTTATGCTGTATCCTATAGGCAGAGGGAACCTAGTGTAAAAGCACTTCGGTATCCACTTTCCGCCGAATTCTGGAGGCATTGTGTGTGGAGTAGCAGAACTCAACACCGCGCTATTCCTCGACACCAGAGCGAATAAATGCAAATATAAATTTAAGTAAATATTTCATCTCCTCGAGTGTGGATCGAACCCACAACCAGTCGATTTGTGCCATTGCGCCACGACTGGCCTCAAACGTCATAAAATAAGCAATTAAACTACATCATAATATAAGCAATTATTAAAGAATTCTACAAAGTTTTTTTGATAAACCGACACTAATTTCGTTTAGGGATCGCACTATGTCATCTAACTAATCGGCTTAACGGCTTTACAATGTATCTAAATTACGGAATACCTTGAAACTTGATAACTTAGAGCTGGATGTTTGTGTTGCACGTGATACTGTGATTAAATAGAAATATAGATCTTTAAGGCACGCACCTAATTTACTCCAAAAATATATGTATATAATATACCTAATAGTTTTACAAACTATTTTCTTTGTATATATATGTATACATTTTTATAAAAGCATTTATTTACTGTTGTCTGTTTGTTATAATTTTTTGCAGGTTAGTTGATGTACCTTTTGGTTTTCGATGGACAGAAGACACTCTGTTCTCCACGCACCTCTCAACGTTCGAGACATTGCGTTTTAAGTCGCAGAAGTTAATACTGCGCTTTATCTTGATACCAGAGAGAGGAAATGAAAATAATTAATTCTTTTGAGTGCAAATCGAAACCACAACAGCCGCACTTACAATGAGAAGATGTGCCGCTGCGCCACGACGGCCTTATAAAATATAAATATTATATTAACTAACAAATAGATATATTAGTAATAATAGATTTTTTATTTGCCTTGATGCTCATACTTCTACGTGTTTATTAAGACTTTTATGGCTACGAGATATCAGAATAAATCATAAGGGATAAAAGTATTATATCATAATATTGTTTTAATGGAGCAGATACGTTTTTAGATTTGATTTAAATGTTTATTACATTTATACCTTTTTATTAAGCTATGATGATTTATATATTGGCGGGGCAGGTAAAAAATAATACAAATTTAATTTGGTTTCCTCAAAATAAATCTCCTACTCTCTCCTACTCTTTCTTTTCTTTTGATAATGGGAATTATCTTCGTTTTATTATATACCTACATAATTTATGTTGCAATGTTTTGTAAATTAAAACATAACATTTAAATAGGTCACAACTCGTGACATGGATTCAATTAGGTAAATTACTTTTAATAACAAGACCAGTAGTTTAAATAAATGTAATTCTTCATTTAAAAATACGCCATATTTGGAAGTTATTTAAATCTTAAGCTAGTGTGAATTTTGATGCTTTTTTAAAGTATTTATAAGAGTTGTCATGTGTAAAATATTGTATTACTTTGTTTCGTTAAAATTTCGCGAAGTAATCTCTTAGCGCTCCCTACACTCCCTCAGACCTCACCTGTATGTAATTTTTTTTATTATTTTAATTTTCTACGCCCGATAATACAGAGGCATCGAACTCAATCATCGTAACCAAATGCTATTCCACTGTGTTAGGAGAGTCTAATAGTCCCACTTTGTTGAGAGAGAGAGGAACACCCAATGCCTGGAGAATTGAGCGGCAAGTGGGGAACAGAAGTGTTTTGACGGCAACGAACTGTCTTAATACTAGGTTCCCAGGTTCCCTCTGCCTACCCTGCTACGTGCAGGATATCGTAAAGTTAAATGTATATAGATATCTTTATTTATATCTTTTCATGAAAACAAAACACCACAAACGGGATAATAGGTCTATTTGTCAGTAATCAGATTTTTGTGTGAAACATCACGTGCATCGTAACAGTTTATGTACCATAAAAACGAAGTGTCAGACGAACGTTGTAGGTCGCATTTTGGCTTACAACATTTAATGTTGTTATTTTCTAGGAAGGATTTGTTTAAAAGAGTAAATAATATATATACATCTTGATATATTTTCTTAAAAATGCTTAGAATATGGTGGCTTTTAAATCGTTAAAACTCTTTTAAAAACTTTTTTTTCTATGTGTGGAATAATACTTTTAAATCGTAAATAATAAATTATATAGACTTTTTTTTTGTAAAATATATCCGACCGTGACAGGGTTCGATTCCCACTCGAGGGTACCCTCTGCCCATCCAGCTGTGTGCGGGATACAGCGTGAAGCTGAAAAAAAATTGATTGGTAAATAACATCCAAATTCCACTTTTTAAATATTGTATTACTACAAAATTTAAACATGCCAAAATACCATTATTTTACTATTAATTGCTATAAATAGAGACGGTTACATTCATTAAATGTTCTTATCGTTTATATAACTATCACAAGCAAAAGCCACACGTCAGCGTCGAAATGACTAGATAATTAATTTGTGGAAATTTCACCAAGTGATTAAATAAATTTTGTGCTAATTATATGTTGGTTATATTATGAGTATATTTCATGAGAAATTGCAATTTTTAGGGTTCCGTACCTTTTAAGGAAAAAAGGAACCTTATAAAAATTTGGTATTAAAGCCGCTAGTTCCAGTGAGGTGTCAGATGAAAGGGCTAACCTAAGTTTCAATTTCAGATAAAGCTCCAGACCCCCAATTTTTATACGAAATCATCGGTGGACCAACCCGACTCACGCTTTTCCGAATTTTTCGATATTTTTTTACTTTCATACTTTCTCATGCATAGCAGGATGCGTAGAGAGAACCTCCCAGAACCCACTGGAATTCCAACGAGCGCAAGTTTCATCAAAGAAGAGATAATATAATCAGAATCGTTCCCCTGAGTAGCAATCGAACCCACAGCCACAGCTGGGGGTAGATTGTGGCTTCAATTTCATATTTGGTTCAAGTATTTCTATTTTTTATATTTACCATAAAAAGCTAATTAATTCAATTCAAAGAGGAGTATAAGTCTCTTAGATAATTTAAATAAAAATAGTGCTCGCTTGCTCTATTCATCAATATCAATTAGTGAAAAGTAGTAGTTTCTATTAAATTCGGCTATTTTTTTAAATTATTTTTTTTAATTACCAATAGACGAACTGACTGTTATACAATAAAAATAAAAAAGAAATGACATAATAATATAAAAATATATCTCACCGTAGTATTTCCTTCCTTGTAAAAAATGTACAGTCCTGTTTTAGACAAAAAAAGTTGTGTTTAAATATATTTTGTTTTTTTTTAATTAGAAACAGTAAATTAAGGAGTATAATACTGAGAGTTAATAAACGTCTTAAGCATATGGATCATTCGGTGCAACTATTTTGAAATATTACAGGTGATCCATACAAAGTTTCCGCATATCTAGACATATATCACTTATTTAAAAGAATGTGAACGAAAAGTTGTGACTTGGCTCTCTTCACCACCAAAGCGTATGTAATATATATACCTAATATTACATATTAAGAGTAAAGATATTACAAACTTAAAGTAATCAATTTGCATCAAATATATTTGTATTAGAGAAAAAGTCGAAATACCATACCATGCCTCGAGTCGGAGTCGAACCTGCAACTGTTGTTTTTTAGTTACATGAGCTATTATTACGCCAATAAAGTAACAATACAACCAATCCTAAGTAAATGCACTATTATTGATATTTATTTTGATAATCCTAAAAAAAATATTCTCTTACAGTTCTGACATTTAAATTACATCTTATAACAGCTCTACGTTCTTGTAATAGGTCAAAGTCACGGCATTTATGAAAGTACAGGCTAGCTGCCAGCTTGGTAATATGAAATGATTTTAGCATTTATTATAATTTTCTTTACTTATATATGTTTTCTTAAAACGTATACAAAATTGAACGTAGCGGGATACGCTACGTTTCCGCTACATAAAAATTTTTACATGTGAAACCGTACTAAGAAATTAATAAGTAGTTTTCTTTCCTAAGTGTGGAATAACACTTTAAAAATGTTTGAAAATATTGTTTTCTATTTTAGCTTCACACCGTAATCCTCTTATAGCAGAGTAGGCAAAGGGAACTTATTGTTAACACTCCGTTCCCCAATTTTTGATCCATTGCGTTGCGAACTCACCGTCACGCTTTTGCTCGACCAAAACGAAGAAATTAAAATATTTCATGCCCCCGTGTGGTAATCGAACCCACAACTGTCTCTTTTATGAATCCACAACTCGCTCTACCTACGCGTCGCTGTGCCACGACGGCTATTTAGTTTGATACAACTTATATAAGTATAGTATACAATAGTGTATATGATTTGAATCTCTTACGTAAAAGCTTAATTAATTTATTTATATATGGCTTCTGTTACTTGTGCAATATATAGAATTTATTTCAATATATATATTTTAAATTTTACGTCGTATATCGTCGTGTAGGCAGAGAGAGAGCTTAGTGCCAAGACACTCTTTATTTCGCTTTCTTTTCTAATGTATCTAACATTGCGTGTCGGATGGCGGAACACATATTGATATAACAACATTTCAATTACATGGAAATATAATAATTAGAAATATATTACTATAAAGTACTAATTTAGTATTTACAAACAATAAAAAGAATAAAACATATAGAAGAATAACACTGTATCATACACGTAATTAAAAAAATAAAACTTTATTTACTGTTGCGGATGTGAGTTTAAGTCGCACAGAGATATTTTGTACAGATAATTTTATTTTATATATATAAACTAGCGACCCGCCCGCCGGCTCGCCGCGCCACCCGCTTGTTCCACACGATTATTTATTTACTGGTCTGAATTGCTTTCATGTTCTAATAGCATTATCATTTTAAAGACTCTATAATGAAAAATACAGTACCATTCAATTCAATAAGACATTTATTTTGTGGCCATTTTGTTGAACAAAATGTTTTATTTAGTATAACTTTTTTTTTATGGACAAGGACAAGGCAAATGAGCGTTCGGGTCACCTGATGATAAGTGATCACCGCCGCCCACGGCCCCGTGCAACACCAGGGGAGCTACAGGTGCGTTGCCTGCCTGTAAGGTGGAGATAGATAACTTCCTTGTTTATAAAACAAAACAAATTATATGTTAAGGAAAATTTGCCAAAATACAACAGTGAAAGCAGTATTTAAATCGGTTGAGCCGTTTCTTATCTCATAAAAATACAAACAAACAGACAAAACAATTAAAATAATTGTTTTGAGTTCTATTTCTACATATTACATTGATATATGCCTCCTAGTAATATATTTTCTCTATTTTCCTTGTACAGATATCGATCAGTTACAATTTTGTTAATGTATAAATTGACTATTAAGTTCCGCCCGCCCCTAACTTGCAATGTTTTGAGTTTGGGCGGAAAGCGGAGTAGGTACGTTGTGTCTTAGCAATAGGTTGTCTATGCCTAATCTATTGGCGGGACTGAATGATTATTAATGCAGTGAGATACATGAAGATGTACTTACAGTCAATATTAAGATGGTATTATTACATCATTTCTAATAAGACTGAGGCCGTCGTGGCGCGCGGGCAAAAGCGTGCAACTGAAAACGATGGTTATAGGTTCGATTCTCACTCTGGGGAATGAAATATATCATATTTTCATTTACTTTCTCCGGTAACAAAGCAAAGAGCGGTGTTGAGTTCCGTCAGTTAACACGAAATGCTACAGAAATGCGGCGAAAAGCGGAAAACGGAAACTCAGATACCCTCAGCCTACTCTGCTATATGCGGCATAAATCAAAAATATACATTCAGCATCAATTTTACGTTTTTAAGGCACGCAGAGGGAACCTAGTGTCACTTCCCCAAGTGTGGATCGAACACGCAACAGACACTGTGCCACTGGGCCACGATTGACTCAAAATCTATAAATAATAATAAAATTTTAACTGATCGCTGTATATAGGAGACATATAAATAAATCTATTATTAAAGGCGTGTGTTAGTAACAGAATCCAAAACAGAAACGAAAAGAAATCATATGAAATAACAGTTTCAATTAATTGGATATAGTCTTATATTTATATGTACCTTTAGATATTATTTTTAAAACAATATTGTATATAGTCTAAGCGGGCAAAGCCGCGAGCGGGTCGCTATTGTACAATAAAAAAAAAACTATACAAAATAAACTTTAAATATATTCCTCACTTGATAATCTTCAAGCTGCTGTTCCGTGAAAGTTACAACTTTGTTGCCCATTTTGGAAAAATATATAAGATTGTATTGTTTCTGTCGTAGAGATATAAAAATAAAAAAGAGGCCAAAGCCAGCCTGTTGCCGCGACAGCAAAGCACTGACGCTGTTAGCACGAATGTATTAGGGAGTGCTTGGCGTAGAGTAAATTTAATAGAGCCTTTTTTCTTTTTTAACGTTTGCTTTAAGTATACGTTGTAGAAATTATATATTTTTTTTCGTTTTATGAGTAAAAGCGTAAAAGTCAAACAACGCTTAATAAATTCTCCAATTTTTCCAATTTTTTATAAAAAAAAGTTATTGAAAATTAAAATAATGACACAAAGTTAAAGGTCGATAATGACTACTTAAAAACAAAATTTTAAAATATTTTATTCAAAATTATAATAAATTTAAACATCAAAAAAATTTAAAACTGTTCCATGCACCAAAATTAGCAGAACCAAAAAAAACTATAAATTGACGGCCATTTTCGAAACCAGTGTAGTTCAGCAAAAATGTTTAGTAATATACTTTGGCTTGCTTTATTTTTCATTAATATAGTAAGTAATAAATAAGTAAATAAATATTTAAATATGAAGTTTAATTCAATATCTTATTTAATATTTACTTTATAAGGGAATTATTTATTAATTGATAGTTGTAACTCTACCTAGTAAATGTTTCCTCTGTAACTTGCTTAACCTATGAAAAGAGTCAGGCGGGGGTCTGACGCCGCACCCAGCCTCGTTTGATTACGTATTATTTAGCGCCTAAATCGTAACAGACACCATTATGACACAATGACACAATTATATGACACAAATATTAATTTTATGTACAAGTTTTTTTACTAAATGGGGCGGGCCGTCGTGGCGCAGGTGCAAAAGCGTGCGACTGTAAATGCGTCGGTGATGGGTTTAATTTCCACTAGGAGACTTAATTGCTAGCGACACTAGGTTCCCACGTTCCCTCTGCCTATCCTATTATGTGCGGGATACTGCCCGAAGCAAAAAAAAATGTTATTGGGCTTCACGCTGTATTTCGTACAAAGCAAGATAGAGATAGTCTAGTGTCACTCTGTCGATACCACTATTTTTTTCAGGTAAAATATACATAAATTTATATCATTTGAATCTATTTCAATCTGTACGTATTAAGTTAAGCTACCCCTCGTGAGGACGACGTGCTATACGTTAATTATCGTACCCACGTATTAACCTAGTTGCTGCTTCTATCAAAACCTGAAATGACCCACTGAGAGACACCTACACGTGTCAGTATACTATTTGTACTATAATTACAACGTGGGCTCAGATGTTATGATAAATTTCAAATCATTGGCTGTAAAAAGTGTTAAGACACTCCGTCTCATGTTGAATGGCAAAACTTAACGCCATACTTTTGGCTTGATATCAGGGGAAAAAATGAAAATAAGTAATAATTCAATTCCTTCGTGTGGGAAACACCAATCCGCAACCGTCGTGTAATCTTGTACCACTGCGCCGCGACCGCCTCTATACTTCGATACTTTTGTTCTTAAGTATATAATATTATCGAATTGAAATAGAAAAAGAAATATTCAAAATGATTTTCTAATAGTTCATACAATATATTATTTCATTTGACACAACTTATAAAATCTATGTTAAAATAAATATAAGTAAATGAATTACGCCCATCCTGAGCATTCCATTAAGCAATCACACTCTGAAGCAAAGTTGTTCGTGTCGGGTTTCGGGTCGGGGCAGTGCTTCGCCCAACGGATGATGTGGCACTTGCGAAGGCGCCAATCATATACCCACCTGAAATATAATATATACTTTTTAAGCTTCACGCTGTATCCCGCATTTATCAGGGAAGGCAGAGGGAACCTAGTGTAACCTAGACAGAGTGTCTACTACATTCATTTCAATTAGCGAGTGTTGAATATACGATAATTAAATTATAATATAATAGTAATTACATAATTCATCGGCTACTAGTGCTACCACTGTGCCTATGATTATACATACAATATTATCGAAATACCAATATATACCGAAGTAAATTATATTATATTCACTCTAGAGTATGAACTCAGATAGCATCAAAATTAATTCATTTCATTAATATTCTGAGTACCTGAGACAATCGTGCAAAATCACAATAGGAAGGGTAACCTTAGGGGCTTGTTTATATTCAGGGAAGTTTTGTTACTATATATGTATTAATTATTTTTAATCGACTTCTGTAAGAAAAGGAGGTTATCAATTCGAATATATTTTTAAATTCCTTTAACGTCACGCTGTATCCCGGATACAGCAATGTAGGCAGAGCGAACTTAGTGTAAAGAGACTCCGTTCCCCACTTTCCGTCAAATTTTTCGAGGCATTACATGAGTGGCGGAACTCAACATGGAACTTTTGTCTTGGTGCCAGAGGGGAGGATTAAAAATATTTAGATAAAATTGAATTCACAACCGTCATGTTTTTTGCGCCACGTTGATATAAATATAACGTTAGTTTATTGTATGAACACAACCTAATAGCTGTATCCAAAATTTGATTGTTGGTCTTCTAATAGAATAAGGGACTCATAACTCAGTTTGGTTACAGATATTACTTATATATTTTTTAGGTGTAGATATTATATAATGTGGCATATAAGCTTGTTTTTTTTTCAGCTTCTTGCTGCTTCTCATAGGGTGGGCAGTGAAAGCCTAATGTCAATACACTTCGTTTTCCATTCTCCGACCGAATTGGAGGTATTGTTGATGTGTGGAAGTTCACGCTGTACGCATATAACAGAATAGGCAGAGGGAACTTGGGAATCTACTCATACATTTTTGCCGAATAGTTGCGTTTTGAGTGGTGAAAATCAACGCCGCACTTTGCCCAGTGAATAGAACGAGGAAATAAAAATATTAAATATTGAATTCCTCCGAGTATAAATCCAACCCGCAACCATCGCGTGTACAGTCAGACGCCACCCCATGATGGCTTCTGATATATAAAAACATTTTGTTATTTAAAAAAAATAACGTTTTAAGCACTTTGTAGAAGTCAAGCTAACTAACTAATTTAACTTTACCTCTCCTGATGTGGCCATCTGTCTCGAACAACCCACTCAATTTGGCAGTGTCTCTCTGGTGGTTTCACTTGACAGATCTCTGCAGTCACTATGAAAAACAAACAAGTATGTAGCACATCAGCTTAGATGTTCAAGTTCCAAGCTCCATTCTAAGATTAATGATTAAATTTCATTGAAAAATACTAAGGATATTTCGAAAGACTTCAACTTTTCAATATGATACCTTCATAGTTCAGTGGTAAATTGCTTTGAATGAAAGGTGTGGAACGGCATGTTTTAATACTAGGTTCATTTATAATATACGGGATACAGGTGATACTAAAAGAAATAGTAACTTTCATGAATCTATCTAGACTTTTATAATATATCTAGACTTTTCAGTTATCATTTGATATTCGTCACTCATGACTATGGAAGCCAGAACGATATCCTAAGTACTTTCTATTTAGCTAAAGATATTTATTTTTACTTCGCTTAAGCGCTACTAAAATGGTCAATAATTTACATTTTCAATTTAGTGGAGGGCGGAACTCATTTTATTTATTGACTACATTTCTTACTAGTGTAGCGTTAAATAGCATATTAAGCCAGTGACTAGTCTTAGGGCTTAGTAGGGTCGGTGGGTTCGAACTTTATTCACAACAAATGATCATGTTTTCAGGGTTCCGTACCGTCTGTAACCAAACTGTATCTCATGAACCGTAATAGTTCAACAGATGAAAATTTCACTGAAATAGAATTTTTATTCTAAACACTTAAGGGGCCATCATACAATAAACGTGATTTTTTTGTAATTTTCATACGTACAGAACCCTCATGCGCAAGTTCAAGTGGCACTTGGCTGGTATTTTGTGTTTTTTTAGCTTAACAGATAAATAATATGCGTTACATTTAATAGATTTTTAAAATCGTAATCAAATAATTAAAAACGTCTTTCAAGAAGAAGAAATAACTTACTCATTCGTTCATTTGAACTCGTAACCCTAACCTACAGTAGGTCCCTCGTGTACGTACTACGTACGTCGACGTCATCATCTTCGATAATATTTATTGCTTATTGTTTAAAATATTACGTCAAAACATATGATGTTTTAAATAAGATAAATTGATTTTATAGTCAGAAAATTCTGGCACTTTCTTTACTGTTTAATCTACATTGCTTTTTGACTCTGAGAAAGTGCTTATTTCAAGACTAGCGGCTCGCCAGCGGCTTCGCCCGCTTAAACTACATGATTAATGATTTAATCGGCAGAATTGATTGACAACTAAAATGACTTCTAATATGATTTTTTATTATTTTAATCTGTAATATTCTAATATGATTTTTTTACGATATTATCGTAATTTCTATAAGATTTTTTGATTGTTTCGAACTAAAAAATACGACCAATGTCGATGTTTGATTTATAAAATATACATAAAGCTAACTATTTATTGTACGTATATATTTTTGTAACATTGCGTTCTTTTTACCTATATTTTATTTTTAAAACTACTACTGCTAGTACTTTCAGAGAAAAATGTGACCAAACGTATAGACAGACAGAAAGACAGACAGACAAGAAATTAAAAAATAAACTTTTTGCTTTCTATTATTCTTTTTAAGTGTGCCTCTATCCATTTCAGTCAAAAATACTAAATGTACAGACAAAATATTATAATATAGAGATTAGTCTTATTATAATATAGAGATAATATATTTTTTTAGCTTTGCGCTATATCCCACACATCCGAACCTGACAACGTAGTGCTAAGATACTCCGTTCCTACCAATATACTTCCATTTCCCACTTTCCGCCGAAATTTGGAAGCATTGGATGTTGCAATCGAGGGTAGCCACTATTCCACTGCGCCAATAATAATCAATCTACATATAAGTGGAAATCGAACCTAGAACCATCGCAAGCCATCTGCAAGCCTTAAAAGTGGTGGATACAAAGACTTTCATTCATACATACCTCGCGCCTCAGTAAAACAAATCAGGACAGTCGAAAAGATAAGGATCCACGCGAACATTGTCGATAACTGATAAGGGGTTATCAATACAAAACACTTGGCGTATGTTTATTATTATTATTATTTTTCTTGTATATTTTTTTGTTTCAAAAATATATTTTGTAATGTAAGAGATTTTTTTTATCTTTAAATATTTTTTTTGAATAATAACTTTGAGCTTAGAACTCACAACTCTTTCAGAATACGTTCAATTGTAAAATGATTTGGTTCCATTGTTTTCTTAAATGTTTATTTATACTGTGATAAATCTTATAGTAAATATTATGAATTTATGTTCATTGATTAAAGTTCTTTCATCTTTACATATTATTACTCAAGGCATTGTCTAAATAAGTAGTGGAACCTAACGCTGCATTTCCTCTAATAATATTGAAATACTGTCAGATAAGTATTTCCAGTTATTTTTTACATTTTTAAAGTGTTATTCCACACTTAGGAAAGAAAAATACTTATTTAGAAAACTTATAAAAAAATTAACGTAGCGGAACTCGAACTCGCGCCTGCTGGAAACCGACCAGGCGATCTGACCACTAATCCATACGTTCTCATCAAGCTACGTCCAAATTTTTATATGCTTGTCACAATTTAGTTATAATTTTAATAATATTAATAAATAATTTTTTATACGTTTTCTAATTAAGTATTTCCAGCGTTACAATATGTTTTTAAGTAGAAAAGAAGAACCCACGACCATTAGGTTAGGTATCTATGGCAAGAATATCCCATACCATAAGCGCTTTGCCACAACTGTCACGTGAACAGTCGCAAGCTCGTGCCGCGACGGTAACATATTTATAATGCAAAAGAAATTAAAATTATTTATTAATCTGTTTCCTACTTTTGCTTCTTTTCATACTTACTTATAGCGCAGCATAGCTAGCGTTACCACATTTGGCCTACTTCTTGTAATTATAATAAACAAATATCAATTATTTACGTTACTAATATATATTTTTTATGACATTGCATCTCCCTTTTACTAATCTTTTTTTTTACATAAATATCATTACTAGCATCTAAGAAACTCACTCCGTTTTATTTATAAAAGCGAATGAGGAAAGTTCTTGTACTGTGAAGTTGAAACTTATATAATTAAAAACTAAAGTTTGACCAATCCAAAGCTGGTAACCAGACGTTCGAGTAATAACATAGATATCACTTATTTAATTAGAAATAAACTTTATTATATCGTTTTTGATTTTTTTTTAAATTTATTTTGTTTAGTCTTACGCTGTATCTTGCATGTGGCAAAGGTAATCTGGGAACCTAGTGTTAAGACACTCTGTTCTCCATTAACACACTTTCGTTCGCCATTTTCCGCCGAATTGTTGGGAGATTGCGGGAGATGAGTGGTGGAAATCAACGCCGCGCTTTGGCTCTTTACCATAGCGAGGAAATGAAAATATTTAATATTTAATTTCTCCGAGTGGTAATGAATACCATAACCGTCGCATTTACAGTCGTAAAATTTGCTTATATATACTTTATAATTTGCTTATATATAATTTGGACTTACAAGAGGCGCGGGTTCAAATCTCCTTACGTTAAAAATTTTATGCTTATAATTTTTTTTTTATTTATGTTTTTTTTTAGGAAAGTTATAGTAAATTACAGAAAAAAAGTGTTAAGATATTATGTTTGATATTATGAGACATGTCTTTCCGAAAAAAATAGAAGGAATATTGAACTTCAAGTTCCCTTTATCTATCACGCGTACGTACAAAATAACGTGAAGTAAGTAAAAAAATTCTAAAATAAAAAATAAGCTCCGCCGTAACAGCTTTCGCTGCCGTGACCAGGATTCGAACCTGGGTTACTACGGCCACAACGTAGGGTCCTAACCACTAGACGATCACGGCTATCGGAGTTCTAAGTAAAGTTGCGAAAATACCAATCTATTAACAATCTTAATATAATGTTATCAAATTGAAAAGTTATCTTTATCAATGGCGTTAAGTACATTAGAAATATATTTTATTTAGCCGCGGTATCGGAAACTGGAGCACTTACTTTTTGCATTAAGTAACGGTACGCGGTATTGCGTGACTATTTAGGTACTTTAGTAATATTATATTATATTATTTCTTGTTAATTTTTAATTTTTGTTGTTTGTAGCTTAACACGGTTTTTTTAGCTTCACAATGTATTGCTTAGTAAGGTAGGAGAGGGAACCTGGGAACCTAGTATTAACCTGAAATTTATTGAGGCCCTCGTGGGGCAGAAGCATGTGACTGTAAGCGCGACGTTTTTGGGTGTGATTCCCTCTCGGAAATGAAATATTTAATATTTTTATTCTTGAGGAATCTCAAGAGTTCAGTGGAAAGTATTGCAATGAAGAACTGTGTCTTAACACTACGTTGCCAGGGTAGGCAGTACCCTGATATGTGTGAGATGCGAAAAAAAATCTATTCCTACTCGCTACCCGTGGAATAAAACGTGAACCTCACACGTACGTATATTAATTTAAAATGTAAATAAGTTAAATAAATCAAGTCAAGGTCCCTTTCGCTTTAATTAAAAAAATACTTACTGAAAATGTATTATTTCAGTTGTTTTTGAATCATAAAAATAAATACAAGTAAAATACTTATGTAGAAGTATAAAATTTTTGAACGTAGCGAGATTTGAACCCGCGCATCCTGGAAACCGACCAGATTTTTATACGTTTTCTAAATAAGTATTTTTCTTTCCTAAGTGTGGAATAATCCTTTAACAATGTTAAAAATATATACAAATAGTTAATTTATTTTTTTATATAAAACTATAATAAACCCGCGGCCCCAATATCTTATAGCCTAAAAATATTACTCTTCACTTAATAGACTACAATCAATAGTCGTGTTTGTAATAAAAAAATCCCTTTCATATGTTAAATAGAAGAAATATGTGCCTTATATTTCAATATCAAAGCATAACTTATTTGATGTCTACTATTCGTATTTTGTGTTATAGTGAATAAGGGTTCGACAATAATACAAGGTATTGTTACTTCCAAGTCTTGAGGCCAGTCTTGGTGGAGGAGCACGTACAAGCGTGTGACTGTAAACTCGACCGTTGTGGATTCAATTCCCATTTGAGTAAATAAAATATATAATATTTTAATTTCTTCGCTGTGGTGTCGAGGTAAAGCGCGGCGTTGAGTTCTGCGACTCAACACTCAATCCCCACAGAATTCGTTGAAAAGTGGGAAGCGCAGTGTCTTCACACTAGGCTTTCTCTGCTTACCTCGCTACAAGCGGGACACAGCTTGAAGCTGAAAAAAAAACGGTATTTCTTTTAACTTTAGGATTCTAAAAGATGCCAAGTAAAACGCGCTCTTTCATTATGGCATAAGATGCTAATCTGATCTTTAAAAATAAATTTAAATAGGTATAATAGGATAATGAAGGACGTATTCATATATTTTTTTTAAATTCTAATAGGTTTTACATTTTTCGCAAATAAATCTTAAAAAAAGAAGTAGTGTTCCAAATTTTAAATAAAAGTTTTTAAAAGTATTAACAAATATATACATCTACAGTGCAAGAACATCTTAATGTAACCGAGACAGTAGTGAGTTTGATCCCTGTCCAAGGGTCATATTATATATTTATATTATTTTCATATCCACTTTTTAGTAAGGTAAGAGACGTCGTTGAGTCTCAACACGTGCTCGTAATGTCCCGAAATTAAACTTGTATTTTCTGTTTTCCTTATGTTTCCTTTTAGTTATTTTATTTTTTTGTTTTGATTTTGTTGTTTGAAGCTAAAAAAAAATCCACTGAGTGGAAAAACTATGCACGTTCTAGTAGAAAATTTAATATCCTTAGTGATAATATAATCGGATTATCTTCAGTGTTTATTTCATGAAAACTAGAGAAGAGAAATGTGGACGCAAATTGAAATTTTATTATAATAAAACAGCTTACTTCCTATATTATGTAGTAGTAGTACTAAAGTTAGTATAAAAATTGTTTATAATATAAGTATAATACATAAATATATTTTTTAGCACTATGTCTCCTGCAAAAAGCTCCTGCTTTTTAGGTTGAAGGAACTTGGGAAGCTAGTGTCAAGACACTCCGTTTCCATTAAGTCATTTCCGTTCCCCACTTTCCATCGTATTCTCGAGTCATTACTTTGTGCCTCGTTACTTGTTATTAAATTTAAATTGATGGTTGTGTATTCGCATCCTCCTTAATTAAAATATGACCAGTCCATCGAGGAGGGATCGAACCCACAACCAGCGCATATAGAATCCGCGTCCCATTAGAACGACGGTTTCCATAAATTAGACTGAATAATAAAAACATTTCTAAGAAATGACTTTTAACTTTAAATTATTTTTTTTACTTTTTATAATAAATGGCCAGTTAAAAAAATACATAAAATGCAACGTGAACCGCAAAATTAACAGTAACTAATAACTACAATCTAAAAACGTAGCGGGTCTATTAAATAATGTCACACAAAATTAGTTGAGATAAAAGTGACTTAGTTTCACGCTTGAACGCTCTCGACCCTCTTTTATGTTAAATCTCTCCATTTGTTGAAGTAAGATTGCTCAATTTGTAAATTACTTCATTTTTATACTAAAAGAGCTTGCAGTTCTATTTTTATAGCTTCAAGCTTTTTCCCGTCTAACAGTAGAGACAGTGATAATCTTATTGGCGGTAGAGTGCAGTATGGAGTGTTAATAAATTATTTAGCAAATATCAATGTAGCCTACTGTCAAAATCAGCTTCACGCTGTATCCCGCACACAGCAGTAAGCAGAGGGAACCTAGTGTTAAGACACTTCGTTCCCCACTTTCCGCCGAGTTCTGGAGGCGTTGCGTGTTGAGTGGCGGAACTCAACGCCGCGCTTTACCTCGACACCAGAGCGAAGAAATGAAAATATAAATTTAAATAAATATTTCATTTCCTCGAGTGGGGATCGAACCCACAAACAGTCGATTTTACAGTCACACTTTGTGCCCCTGCGCCAGCCTCGTAATCTGCTGTCATCCGTTTTTAAATTTCTTCCAGAATTTGAGAAACGTATTGAGTGGCGAAAGGCGCTCTGACCACTGAGCCATACGTTTCATACTCAACGTGAGTGGTCAGAGCGCCTGGTCGGTTTCCAGGAGGCGCTACGTTCAAATTTTTATACGTTTTCTAAATAAGTATCACTCTTAGTGCTCCCATATACTCCTCACTCTGTAACTTAAACTGTCTGTTAGTCACTCTGCAAAGTAAATAATACTAAGATTTTTTTGTATTCTTTTTCATGTCTTTTATTTTCTATTCACTCAAATATACATAATTAATAATTAATTGTTACTTATCTAATGTCAATTAATAATTAATTGTTATTCTTGAGTGCAAACACAAGACTACGATCAGCAGGTACTCGTTTTAGTATTAAACGTACTTTCGTTAATAGTTTCTTAATTACTTCTCCAGTACAAGTCCTTTGTCGGAGCTGCCTGGGTGTTTGTTTTCGTTTGGACGTGAAAATTAACAGTTTAGGTAACCCATTTCTCTGAGCTTTAAGTAGATTATCTAAAGCAGTCTTATAGTTAATAGGTTTTAGTATTTTAAACACCCATAGGAAGTAAGTAGTAAGAGGTCACTATACTCTCTTTTTTTTTATTGTGTGTAAATTACACAGAATTTTTTAGCTTTTTTAAGCAGTATCACTAATATAGCATCTCTCCCTATGGAAATAGAACTCGAAGACACTCCGTTCTTCACTTTCCAGTCAAATTTGCGCCAAGTGGCGGAACTCACTGCCGTAATTTGTCCCAGAGCGGGCAAATAAAACCATTAATTTCTCCCAGAGGGAATCAAACCCACGGCCAACGCATTAACAGTCAGACGATGTCCCACTGCGTCACGATGGCTTCATAAAAATTTCATGCTCCATATAAATATTAGTCATTGGGGATGTAATAGAACCTTTGTATATTCGTTATTCTTAACTACTTTTAGTTCTTTTTATATTTCACTTTTTTAATTGAATTAATCTAAAAGAAATATTATGGTTTTTTAATTTTACTAAGTGTTAAATTTCTTTGTTATCAACTTGTCGAGTATTTTTTTATTTTGCTAAGAAATTACACATTCGAGCTACATATGACGCTATAAATATTAAATAAAATTTACTTATAGCTCTAAATAATTGAATTGAATCTGTTACCATATTTGAATAAAATTTTATAACTCTAAGCAATAAAACGAAGTCCATAAGGTACATACTTTCAGACACTTTCAGAATATACTATTTATTTTACGTACAGAGAGGATAACCTCCGCTTTGTGTACAAGAACAGGAATCCTTTGTAGTTGTCACGTCGTAGCGTCTGACTGCCATGACATAATAGCTTAGGTACTATTATAATTTTGAATATATTTAAGTACTAGCGACCCGCTCGCGGCTTTGCCCGCTTGTACAACACAATTATTTATTTTCTGAACGTTTTTCTGAACAATTATTTACTTTATATTGACATAACTTTTTTTATTTATGAAGCGATTTAAATAAAACTAACACTAAATGTTAAGGACAGCCTTTTTATAATATTACTTATATTTACTTACTGAGGCCGGTCGTGGCGCAGCGGCACAAAGTGTGACTGTAAACCGACTGATTGTGGGTTCGATCCGCACTCGAGGAGATGAAATATTTACTTAAATTTATATTTCCATTTCTACGCTCTGGTGTCCAGGCAAAGCGCGGCGTTGAGTTCGCAATGCCGCCAAAATTCGGCAGAAAATGGGGAACGGAGTGTCTTTCACTAAGTTCCCTCTGCCTACCCTGCTGTAGTACATACGCTGCGGGATACAGTGTGAAGCAGATTTTTTCATTTTTTTTTATATATTACTTTTACAGACTATATTTGAATCACTTAAGCCTTTTCTGAGATTAGCATAAACAAACGCACAAACATATTTATAAATATTCCAAATAATAGAATTTCTCGTATATCAACCAAGTACAGACATCGACGAGTTACAATTTTATTATATGTATAGATAGATTAATATATTATAAATTACTATTCGGCCGAATTACTTAGTGTGATAGACAAAGTTTATCTACATTAAATACTTAAAGCGACAAATGTGTTGATTTTAATAACAGTTTAATAAATATACTAAAATGTGCATTTTAAAATTTATAAACCATGTATCCAACTTAATTAAATTATGTGGTTCCAGTTTTGGTCTTAGTGGCTTCCACATAAAAGGTAGATAAACGTTGTCGTGGACTTTTATTTATAACTATTCAAGACGACAATGCTACAGTACGTGATCTTTGTGTAACACCTATGGTTTAGGTAGCGTGCGCTAAGATAGCTCAGAAGAAAATAGGGCAGATTTTTTCCGACTTAATTGTCATGAAAGATTTACGAACATACATACATCCTCACAAATTTTTCAACACATTATTTGCACCCTTAGGGGGTGAATTCTAAAATACCATGAAACACGTTTTCAATTAAATGTTTTTAAGAGTCTGAATTTCAAATTTTATAAAAATCGGTGCCGATTTAAAAAAAATCCATACAAACTTTTTACCCCTATTTCATCTCGTTAGGGTTAAAAATTTTCAAAATCCCTTCTTAGTGGATGTCCAGATTACAAAAATAAATATTTGTGCAAATTTTACGTTTCTACGCACAGCGGTTACGGCTGTGCGTGCCTCTTACCTCAGTCAGTCGGATGACATGTCCTTTTATATATATAGATTAGGGAAATAAAATATAATTACTTTTTAATCAGATTTTATGAGATGATATTGTTTTATAAATATATATTTTTTTATAAAATAGAGATCGAATCCACAACTATAGCGTATAAGCTCTACGGTTACATGAACAAAAATAAGGAATAAGAAATTTCAATGAAAAGTATAATACATACATATATCGAATTAATTTTTTCTTCTTAAAATTGAAAAGAATCTCCATTCCCCATAATAAAAACATGCTATGTGAAATAAAAAAAAAGCCTCTATATAAAAGTTATTTAACATTTTGCCGCAGAGTCCAACTTTGGACAGTTGTAGCTGAAGTTAGATCGTATTTGAATAAATACGACTGAGGAATAAATATTGGCACTCAATATTCTATCGGAGTTTATAATATTTCACTTTTTGTGGAAATATTGGAACTGCTTACAAAATACGTTATGAGATAAGCTCTAAGAAATATTTCAAAAATTTGTAAAAAGAAACGAGAACTTTTTCAATGCTAACGATTATAATAATTATTACGATTACGATTTGCGGCATGAGGTGTAACTGTAAAACCGACTGGTTGTGGGTTTGATCCCCACTCGAGAAGATGAAATATTTACTTAAATTTATATTTCCATTTCTTCGCTCTGGTGTCGAGGTTAAGCTCGGCGTTGAGTTCTGCCACTCAACACGCAATGCCTCCAGAATTCGGTAGAAAGTGGGGAGCGGAGTGTCTTAACACTAGGTTCCCTCTGCCTACCCTGCTGTGTGCGGGACACAGCGTGAAGCTGATAATAATTATTATGTATATAAATTTTCGGTCTATTGAATACTAATAATTGTAGGTGAAAATGTAAACTTAAAATGTATAAATAAAAAAATAAATCAGCTTCACTCTGCATCCCGGACACAGCAGGGTAGTCAGAGAGAACCTAGAGTTAAGAAATTTTGTTTCACATAATCCAAACATAATGGAATAAAAAATTACCTATATAAATTAAAAAAAATAAATTAGCTTCACGCTGTATCCCGCACACAGCAGGGTAGGCAAAGGGAACCTAGTGTTAAGACACTCCATTCCTCACTTTCTGCCGAATTCTGGAGGCATTGCGTGTTGAGTGGCAGAACTCAACGCCGCACTAAACCTCGACACCAGAGCGAAGAAATGGAAATATAATTTAAAGTAAATATTTCATCTCCTCGAGTGGGGATCGAACCCATAACCAGTCGGTTTGCAGTCACACCTCCTGCCGCTGCGCCACGACCGGTCTCGACCTATATAGAAATAAAAAAAAAATTGCCTCCATATAAAAGTGGACTTGTATTGTATTATACTTAAGACGGTGACTTCTTTGCCAAATAAATTTTAAAGAACACAACTTATAAAATAATACTGTACTATCCTCATCATATTTGTTGGTAAGCGTAATAACGTGTTAATCCTTCTTCTCTATGCACAGCATTTACATAATATATAAATCTTATGTCATGTATCTTATACCATTTTATGCCTCACTTTAACACCAGTTCGATCCCTTTCCGCCTTAATTTATTATGATGTCACTCACTTGATATAAAATATGTGTATTAGAGTTAAATGTTTAGGTTTATTTATTTATATTTACGTATGAAGTATTATAATTACGTATGATGCACAATGTCTGACTGTAGACGTTGTAAGTTCGATTCCCACTCAGGGGGATAATTTTTTACTTCTCCACTTAACATGTAAGTCTAGTAAGTAATGTTCTCTCTGTCTACTCTGGTATATGCTGATATACATTATAGGGATAATCCGTTCATATATTATATCCAGTTTACCATTTGAACAAATCACATTGCTCCATATTTGAAATATAAAAAATAAATTTGGATCCACAACCATTTTTTTTATTCTGACACGTTCCGAACGTGTCTCGACAACATACTCGTATGACGTGTGACAGTGTTGTCACTTTTAATATAAAACATTGTTCAAAAACTAGCTGGATGGAACGTAAACAAAATAATAAAATAAAACACATTACTTTTATATATTTTATTGCTTGACGGATATTCAATAAAATCTCAAACAACGTTTATAACGACGAAACGAGACGCACTTGTAGACTATACGAGGCACTGAGAGATAAGAATCACAGATCGAGAGAGCTTAGAAGATAGATGGACATCAATACAGGAAGCTAGAGGGGGGAGGGCGGGGGGAGGGAGCTGGACGCGCAAGCCGGGGGTGGAACGCACCCAACGCTGCCTCGTTCGTAGAAGACGGTCTTTCCTCCCGAACTCGTAGCTGAGGAATCCTCCAGGCAGCACAGGCAGCTGTAAGTGCGTGCCGATTCAATAACCAATATGCTGCGGCGTTCAACGCTGAATGAGCATGTCCAATAAGCAACGCATACTGTGATATAACTAAGGGAGCGTTTATTCCGAATGCACTGCAAATGACGATACCAGCGTGGGGACACCAACAGATAGCAAATATTATGGCGATGCCTATCAACACATTGCCTAGACGTCGTCTTGATCTTAACGTGGACGTTGGAGGTTGTGGACCGAGAAGGCTTGGCTGTAGCTTCTTAGCTCTTATATCCCCAACATCGACTGCATCACGCCTTTCCCTTGGTCCGACACCAGCCACTATAATCACATGGGTTGGCCTACGCATCAAAGGAACTGGTAGAGGTAGTTCCCCGTGTGCCGCTCGGGCGGTCAGCGATAGTGCCGTAAGCTTGACACGCACCGTCCAGTGACATCTGGTGACCGCTGCCACTGGTACGCAGTAGGTGACCAGCGCGTGGGCGGCGGCGAGCGGCGGACAGGACAGGCAAGTTGCGATTACTGTTACTGCACCTGAAATGATGTGCCAATCTTAAATAATTGTAATAAAAGTCTATTTTAGCTTATCAAAACATGAGGCCAGTCGTGGCTCAGCGGCACAAAGTGTGACTGTAAAACCGACTGGTTGTGGGTTCGGTCCCCACTCGAGGAGATGAAATATTTACTTAAATTTATATTTCCATTTCTTCGCTCTGGAATCGAGGCAAAGCGCGGCGTTGAGTTCCGCCACTCAACATGCAATGCCTCCAGAAATCGGTAGAAAGTGGGGAACAGAATGTCTTAAACCCTAGGTTCCCTCTGCCTACTCTGCTATGTGCGGAATACAGCGTGAAGCTGATCAAAACAGGCCTTTTAAAATAATCTAAACTACTTTAAAATTATATGTGTAGAGACTTAACATTTACATATATACTTTATAATTATTTTAGCTGTTCATGCATCAGCTATTTTTTTTATTCTTATACCTAGAATTAGGGCCGTCGTCCACACAAGTCCCACGGCTAGAAATGGTCTAGAGCAAAGTGAGCTGCGGCCGCGGCGCACCGCTCCACACCTGTCCGCGGCTATCGCCACTAAAGAGAGTGTGCTTGCTGCCACTGGGAATGACTGAAAAAATACCAAACGCTTAGATTGTGAAAACTCTAATATTAATATATTATAAATTATATCTATAATACATAATATAGAACTTAATAAAATTGTTTTAATAAATATAATTATATTAGAAAAAAACTTGATAGAGATAAAAAATTCTTGATAGATAGATTCCGAAAAATAGAAAACTTTGTGTATTTCCCGTGCCAGTAGGAATTTCATAAAATCCTATTCCAGAGTTCCTCAGTTTCCTCAGCCCGATTTTATGTATTTATTATTTAAAAAATATACACATACGACTATGTACAAATTTTTGAATGATGTATTTCACATTGAACAGTCATAGGGTGTTTACAATCAGATAATTAAATATTTATAGTCCTAGCAAATAAAATAGAAAAGACAAAAAACCATCAAAACCCACCTCAATATAATAAGTAACGTGACATGGTAAGTGGTGTATCCTCGCCGCCCTGGTGGCGGCAAGGGGCGCACTTGCGGCACACACGAGGAGGTCGGCCGCGCACGCGCTGAGCAGCTGCGGTGTGCGCAAGCGGGCCGCGCCGCTTGATGCTAGCGCTGCCATTAGACTTACATTACCTGTTCGAAATAAAATTGAATTTATTTTTGTTGTTTTAGGGTTCCGTACGCAAAGGGACCTTACTACTGTGACTAAGATCATCTTGCACCAGGCTGTATCCCATGTACCGTAAATCTTAGCTGAAATTTTCACAGATTCTGTTAATCTGTTGCTGATATAACAACAAATACATTTGTATTATTTGTAGTTTGAACCTATAACCATAAGGTATAATCCACTTCGCTACGTCCCGACGACATCTCAAGTCAATTTAGTTTTGAAAAGGAACAATTTCACGCTCTTGTCAGCTTATCAGGAAGGGCGCAGGGAACCTAAGAAATAATTCCGCAAGTGCTGTCCTTATATTCAAAGAAATTGCTTTGGGGGAATACAACAAAGCGTTTTGCCTACCAGAGCTAGGAAAGGAATACAAAATAAATATAATCATTCCCTCACTGGTGATCGAACCCAAAGCGGTCGCCTTTACAAAGAGGCACTACTCCATGACGGCCTCAAGTTTAGCTTTGAATATGTCGGTATATATGTCGGTATATAGTGTCGGTATATATTTTATACGACGTAAGTAGTTCATTCTCAACAATTCATTACCTGCATCTGGCGGTGAATACGATTTGTTATACAAACTTCCACAATACACTTCCACAGTACAATCCACTCCAGTAAAGAGCACGTCGCTCGATACAGGAAATTGAATACAAAACATTTTTTTAGCTTCACGCTATATCCCGCATGTAGTAGAGTAAGTAGAGGGAACCTAGTGTTAATATACTCCGTTCCCCACTTTAGTACGGCAATTTAACAGGACAAATAACTTGTTTATCTTAACGCTACGCTTGATCAGTCACTCCGTTCTATATTGACCTTGACTGTTGATGACATCAGATTTTGTCCAAATTACCTTACATTTTTATTAATTTCCGAATTATTAAAATATACGTATATACTAGTACTTAGAAAAGATATTATTATACAAGAAATGGTCTAGAAACATTATATGAGCCACGAAATGGCGCTATAACAGTAAAACAGCCAATAAACCAAGGCAGCAAGTTTCACTGTTATTGCAACAGTTAGTGCCTCCTTCAATATGCCAATTGCTTTTGTAGATGCAATGTGCATTCACTGCGTACGGACGGTAGGTATTCGCTTTGATGTATTAATTAGGTGTAGTTGATGTATGTAACGCAGTTATCAACTGATGTTATTATGGAAATTCATTTTATATCTATACTGAGACTCTTCATGGTGATCGTGACACAGTGTTTCACTGCACACATGACGGTTGTGGGTTCGATTCCATCTAGGAGAATTTAATTAGTTTCATTTCTTCGCACTAAAGCGTATTGTTGAGTAAAGTAAATTGGACAATGATTGGGGAACGGAGTTTGATAAGGGGTGATTGGAATACGCGGGATACAGTGTGAAACTAAAAAATAAATATACTTATAAAGTAAATTTACATCTAAAATATGAATATCCTTTAAATCTTACCAATAATACCAATAATAGAGACGAGAACATAGAGCGTTAGTAGTATGGCTATATGCGCCTGCGCATGAGACTCGGAGCCAGCGATCTGTTCAGTACTATTATTGTACATCACGCTGCATCACTGACTGCTGAAACAACATAAATATATGAATATTATTACCCAATTTTCTTACAGGTTTTATTATAAGCTCATAAGCGATACGTTATTTTTTATTTATTGTCAAAAAATATTTAAAATGGTTACTCATATTTCTGTAGTCGTAAGGCAAAGTATAGCGATTGATTTCTTTTACCAAAGTAGTGCCACTGTAATGAGGTGAATATGGAGGCCATAATGATTTACCACTAACTTATATAAGAAGTGAAATTTTGACCAAAGCACACATTGTTAAAAAGAGTTAGCTAATTTAGGTAGTAGGTTGTTTAATGTGATAGCATTAACTAATGCATTTTTTATAGATTCACACTGTATCCCGCATGTACCAGGGCATGCATAGAGGACCTAGGTCCTCTATGCATGCCCTGGTACTGCATAACACTAGTGTTATGACACTCTATTCACCTCGATATTCGAGACATTGCTTGTTAAATTATGTCGTTATGTTTTCTTACCAGTGTGAAGAAATCAAAATAATTCATTCCCCGAGTGGGAACTGAACCCACAACCGTTCGTTACGTTTATAGTTAGATTGTTTGCATCATATATAATGCGTTTATATAAAAAATAAATTATGCATAATATATAGAAGAAAGTAATTTGTATTAGGTATTATTATCACGAAAGCAAATGCACTGAAATTCATATTTTTTTTATGATTAATATATTTTTTCCATTGAATTATAAAAATATATTTAATTACATTTATATTCGCCAGTCGTAGCGCAGTGGCATGAGGTGTGACTGTAAAACCGGCTGGTTGTGGGTTCGATCCCCACTCGAGGAGATGAAATATTTACTTAAATTTATATTTCCATTTCTTCGCTCTGGTGTCGAGGTTAAGCGCGGCGTTGAATTCTGTCACTCAACACGCAATGCCTCCAAAATTCGGCAGAAAGTGGGGAACCGAGTGTCTTAACACTTTGTGCGGGACGGGTGCACTTTGTGTGTGCGGGATACAGCGTGAAGCTGATTTTCATTACATTTATATTTATTTATTTATTATATTAGCTTCACGCTGTATCCCCTGCACATAGCAGGGTAGGCAGAGGGAACCTAGTGTAAGACACTCCGTTCCTCACTTTCCGCAGAGTTCTGGACGCCTTGCGTGTTGAGTAGCGGAACTCAACTCCGCGCTTTGCCTCGACACCAGAGAGAATAAATGAAGATATAAATATAAATAATATCGAACTCACAACCAGTAGGTTTTTCAGTCGCACTTTGTACCCTTGCGCCACGACTGGCCTCAACATTATTATATTTATATATTAAATATAAATATGGTTGAAGGGTTGAGGATAATTATTTCTTCAACCCAACAACCCTTTCAAATGTCGGTATATAATACTATGATAAATTATAAGAATCCCTAAAATTTGTGCGTTTATCATTTAATATGGAGAGATCTCTCCAACCGCTGTATAAAGCCTTTCGGCATAATTAATGAAGCAAGCACATATTTGAATATTTGAAATCAGACCGGATATTTGTTAAGGATACTCAAGTATTTATATAAATGTATATTTTAGTGACACACTGTATCCCGTATATAGCAAGGTAGGCAGAGGGAACCTAGCGTTAACAAACTCCGTTCCCCACGCACCTACAAATTTCCGGGACAATGCGTGTTGAGTGACGGAACTCAATGCCACTCTTCGTTTACTAGGGCGGGCAAATGAAAATAAATTAGATATAATAATTTATTTGAGTGGAAATCGAAGTCACAACAGCCGCTTTCAAAGAACTACCTAAACCACTGGGCTACGAACGCCTCTAAATAAATATAATTTTCGAATAATATTCAATTGTGTTTATTAAAATAATATACAGTAAAGTATAATTTCAATCTAGATGAAATGCTAAAGGCGACTGACTATTATATTTATTTTGATAAGGATTGACACCAAATTATAGAAATCACATAAACAATAACCCGATAAATTTTAATTTAAACTAAATATAAGTGTCCGACCGAAACAAGGTTTTCAGCCGAAACTGAAACCGAAACTTTTTAATATACTGTATAATTAAAGACAAACTGAAACAGTCGATAGGTCCTTACCTATTATTTTTACCCTAAATTGCATGGTTCGTAGTTTTACCATTTTCTAGATCTAAGCCATATAAACTTATTTTAAGAAAAATATAAAAATTATATAAAATTAGATTTTTTTTTCTATGTGTATTGGGTACTTTTATGTTTTTTTTAGTGAAATAGCTAAAAGTTTTTGTGTCAAATCTGTGGAAGGTCAAATTGTCAATTTGGCAAATTTCAAAATTTTCTTGGATTAAGCACATTAATCTTTTACGATATTGACTTCAAACTACCATGCCGCAAAATGACTGTTTCACAATGTTATATCTCTAAATTTAAACCAAACGTTTTAAAAACGTTGTGTCCTCTTTCATTCGACACCAAATAAGTGATATTTCAACTATTTATTTTAAAATATTACATAGTGAATCTCAATTTAATAAAATTCTTGCATGTTAAATAGATAGTACTTTTGAATTGCGTATGATTAAACTTTGAATGTTGTAGGATTAGAAATCTTGATAAGAACATATGGGTTATTGGTAAAAGCGCTTAGACGGTTTGCAATTGACGCAGGTTCGATTCTAGCTACATTCAAATATTTAAATGTCTTCTAAAAATATTTTTCTATGTTTAGCTTGAAATAAAACTTAATACCGTTATTAAATATAATAACATAAGTTTTTTTTATTATGAGTTGTTAGGCGCAACAAACTTTGGGCGTCCGTGCCTTTTTTGTTCTTGATTGGTTATTAAAATTGTTGTTGTTGGTTTCTTTTTAAAATGTACAGTGAACATATAACATATTCTGAAAGGTCTGTGTTCCTTTTTGTCAATATTCGAGTTTTGTTTTAATAACATAAGTTTTGAATTTACGTCGTGTAGCGTATCAAATAAATGGGCTCTCAAATTAATATCTGTAATAATTTTTGTTCTAAAAAAGATAAAAATTAACCACGCTCTATCTACTATCCTACAAAAAATGCTTTTATTACTACAAACAAATAAAATTTAATTTTTAATAAAATCTATCTCGGTAGACGGTAGGTACACGCGCACGACAAACGCAGTTCCGTTGCCGCGGGAATTCCAGGATAAAAAGTAGAGTAGTGTATATTGTTGCTCCACAACTTCTCCTAACTTTCAGTATTCTAGACGCAACAGAAAGACAGACGAATATCTTTAAATTGTTTGTTTGTGTTTTGGTATCGATTCTCACTCGAAGAAATAAAATATTTAATATTTTCATTTCTTCGCATTATCTCGTAACAAGGCAAAGAGCTGCATTGAGTTCCGTTCCGCAATTCGACACGCAATGCCTCCAGAATTTGGCGAAAAGTGAGAAATGGACATGTAACGGCAACGGAGTGTCTTAACACTAGGTTCTTAGGTTCCTACCTTGCCATGAATGCGAAACAGGATGTAGCTACAATACGTATAATATAACTGCATTTTAAAATATTCCATACACGTCATCCAAAGCGATGTAATATGTTTAACGACCCAATCTTGTTTTCTCACGTATAAAATTTTAAAAGCTTTCACAAAGTAGCATACTTAAAAGCTGCAACTAGTTTGTTTTCAAAATTACAGCACATTTTAAACTCTATGTCTTTTAAAATAAGAACTAAATTAATGTTAATGATTTTAGTAACAAAAGACATTACGCCGAGTCTAGACAAGGTTATTGAGTTCAGCAGTTTTCTCAGTTAATTTTCTATTAATTTTCAAACTTTGGTGCAAGATGTAATTCCTTAATATATATGTAATAGTAACAGTAATATATGAAATGTTAGAACGAAGGCGCTTCATGTATTCTGTATCGAATTAATATGTGAAGCTAAAAAGTATATACATATATATTTTTAGGGTTCTTTACTTCAAATTATAAAAACGGAACCCTTATAGCAGGGGTTCCCAACCTTTTCTTGATCAAGGACCACTTTTATATCATTCTTGATATCAGGGACCACTATGTAGGAGGTATACTAAAAATTAACTGTGATAATCAAACAGAAACTAACTAAAACTCAATAGGAACTTACATTAAAAAAAAACATATATTTTACGAGAAACTTCTGTGATTTCCCGCGAAAGCGCCGTGGCGCAGTGAAACAATCGTGTGACTGTAAACGCGACGGTTGTGGGTTCGATCATATTGGGCGAATAAATTAATAATATCCTGGTATTGATGGTGTCTTAGAAGCGATTAAAATATATGTGGGAAATTCACGTCACTAGCAGTGGCTACGCATAGTTCAACTACCTGGCCCCAAGTTGACTCAGGCGTCTGTGTCCGAGTAATGTATGCTGTCACAGATCTCCTCCGCTTATATCGTAATACTTGGCGATTTTAATGCCCATAATACCAGTTGGCTTTGACCACGCACCACAGACCACGCAAGGAGAGCTGTATTCGACCTTGCTAGGGCAAATGGATTGTCCCAAGTTTTTCAGCCACCTACTTGACTCCCGGACGTGTACAATCACAATGCCTCCTTACGGACCATCTGCTGACTTCACATCCGGTACAGTACATTATAAATAGCCAGCTCTTAGTTTATCTGGTGGATCACCGATTGATCAACTATGGACTGTCAATATAGGGAAGCTATGCCATGGTCGAATTCATGATTTTAGCATTTACCTAACCCACGGCTGCGCGGCGGTCTGCGGCTATCGAAAGCAAAGGAGAGGGCCTTGCAGTTTGTTTGGATATGGGCAAGGCCTTCGATCGAGTGTGGCATGAGGCGCTTCTACAAAACTTCCATTCTACGGGCTTCCTCAGAATGTACGTAAGTGTATCGCCAGCTTTCTCACTGGGCGCAACATCGAGGCCGATATCGATAGATTTTTACACAGAAATATTGCTCGTGAACGCTGGCGTCCCCCAAGGCTGCGTGCGTCTCCTACACTGTTTCTTCTGAATATCAATGACATGTTGGTTGATTCTAACATATATTGCTAAGTGCTATTATCTGGATAGCACAACGAACGCTGTATACTCCGGTCTAGCAAGTCTTTCCAGGGAAAACATTGGCCAGTGCCGGAATAAACTTGTGCCTTCTTTTGAAGCATCTCTCCGGAACGTCTCCTTATGGGGTTAAAGTAACCTGCTACAATTCAAATCCCAGAAGACAGAAATTTGCGCGTTAACTAAGAAAATTCCATTTATCGTGTCACCAGTTTTCTAGATTACTCGTTTTATAGCCGCGGCCAGTTTCATCACATTGGGCCTTAATGTTTCCAGTGACTGCCAGTATCGCGATCATCTGAAAAGCAAGGTCAAGTTGGCTTTAAAGAAACTGGGGATATCAGCAGAGCGAGACAGTCCTTCACGTCGAAATGCCGATTGGCCCTGTAATGGGCAAGGTTCGGCCACACATAAGTATCTCATTTCAAGGTTGTTGCACCCCAGTATCAGCTTAAACCATTTGATCGAATACAACGTAGAGTCATTTGAGTCGTTGGGGAGCTAATGATCTGTGAAAAGCTTGATACTTTGGATTTGCGTAGAGACGTCTCCTCGCTATGTGTTCACAATCGCATATATCATGGATAGTGTTTCATTAAACTATTTGTCCTGTCATCTGCCGCTTAATTTTTCAACCGCACAGTACGTCTCAGGCACTGCACGTGCCTGTATCCAGATGTTTAGGATGGTATTTAAGGTTGTGACGTACTGCGTGCATTCTTAGAAACTTTCTGCCACACATGATATGATGAAACAGTCAGTAAAAACGATTCACGTCCTCACGTAGAAAGTACTAAAAGTAAATACTATACTGACAGTAATTTATAACAAATGACAGCGCAAAGCGTAGGTAATTGATTGCATATATCTTAGATACGATAAACGTTCAATAGCATCCTATTGAACGTTGATCACTAATAAAATCCAATAGGTACTTCGAGTTTAAAATCAACTTTGCAAATTGTCAAAATACTATACATTGCGACGTCATAACTTCCTTACGTGAACTGGCATACTTAGTTCATAAAATCAATGAATTAATGTGTAATTTAAAACAAACATTATGTATGTGGAAATAATTTATATTTTAGACCGGAGCATACTCTACTACTACCCATGTAGCATGCTCTTCTCACTCACAAGACCAACGCCTCACCATCCTCTAAAATTAAAATCGTTCGCGGACAACCTTTAGGCCACCGGACCACCGGTTGGGAACCACTGCCTTATAGGATCACTTTGTTGTCCGTCTATCTCGTCAAGACCATTTATCTTGAATATCGCCTCGGTGAAGTTGATGAAGAAGAACGTGCTCACCTGGTTTGGGTACGTCGAATGAATGTGTGATGAAAGAATAGCAAGAAGGATTTATGAACGAAAAGTGAGTGGTAAGAGAGGTAAGGGGAGATCTCGGTTGACCTTCAATAACACAGTATTAAAGATACTGAAGGAAGGTCACGTAAAAAGCATGAGGACCACCCAGAGGGCATATATGAAGAGATTGATGACAGTGAACGAGGCAAAAAAGATGTGCATAGACCGTAGCGCTTGTCACTCCGCTCTCTCTGACTACACTGTTACTCTCCGTTAGGGATACAGCGTGAAGCTAGATTAGATCGTACAGGAAAGATAACAATAATTTTACCACAATTTCCCAGCGAGATTGAATCCACGACAACTCAGTCACAGACAGTCAGTCGACGTCGCTCCATAGCTGCTTCTGATTGTTTGTGAAATTAATAGATCAAAAAAATTAGAGGTCATATATATATTTCTGCTTCACGCTGCTTGCATGCAAAACCTTATTTTAAGATTTTTAATTTTTTCTCTCTTCTCGCTGCTAAATATTCTGTGGCGGAACTCAAAGCCGCCATATTATGTCGATCAGAATGGAGAAATGAAAACTATTCATTCCCCCGAGTAGAGATCGAATCCAGGACCACTTACAATCAGACCGTGTCCCACTGCGCTATAGTGGCTTGTTAATTATAGCTGTTGTAATCTTTATTATGCAGATAATACTCTAAATAGCAAATAATTTAATTATTATTTATAATTAAAACAGTACAATTAGCCGTTTACATTATTTCGCTCCATTATATTATTAATGAATTTCACACAGAATTAGCGATCGCATATAAAGAGCTTAAGCTCTGAATGAAAATTGGAATGACTGAATTAAATTAAATTATAATAAAAATGTATATTTCTTTGTTTCGCGCTGTATCCCACATTCAGTAGATACCTTGTACACTAAGTTCGACCAATGAGTGTTGAGACACTCCTTTTTCTCACAAACCGCCCAATTTACGAAGAAAAGAAAATAATGAATTCCCCGAGTGGGAATCGAACCCACAATCGTTACTTTAACAGAAAAAAAATATGTTATGAAAATTATTACATCGTACTTAAAACATTTGTAACATTGGAATGTGTATTTATTTGTTTGTCACGCTTTTATGCGTAAACTATTCCGCTCAAAATCATTATATTTTGTACGCATATTTTTAAGAATCAAGTATATTTAGAAAAAATTATGTCTTTGGGTAAAATTGTAATTAATATTTTTGGTTCCTTAAATGAATTTGAATTACTAATTTTATTTACTTTTTAATTATTATTATTAACAGACATTTAAGGACAGACAAAGCCAGTATCAAGTAATGCCTTGGTCTGTGAGTTAAGAGTTCGTTCGAGGATGAACCTTATGTTAAACTTACTTGTTAAACATATAAACTGGGGTTTAGATCACTTTTAACGTTATTTTTTTAAATAACATAATTCCCGAAATTGTAAATTAATTAGAGAGTTTCTCGAGGAGAAGACTTAATTGTGTTATTCCTTCCGCACAAAATATTATTCCTTCTATTTTATTATTATATTAAATAATTACTATTTTATTAAATAATATTTATTAAGGTGTTCGGGGAAATCAGTTACATCCTTCATAACAACCCCGGTAAGAGGAATGTTGGAGGAGGATCGTTTGCATAATTTAACTGGTAGGGTAATTTTTATTGTTAAAAATGTCTAATATTCTAAGATTTTTTTTAAGCTTCACGCTGTATCCCGCACGTAGCCGTGTAGGCTGAGGGAACCTGGGACAATTGTGTTAAGGTACTCTATTCCCATTAAAATACTTTTGTTCTTCACTTGTCACATTTACAGTCGTAAGCAATTAATATTTTCATATTTTTAAACATTTTTCAAGTGTTATTCCACACTTAGGAAAGAACTGAGCCATACGTTCGCCAGTGGTCAGAGCGCCTGGTCGGTTTCCTGAAGGCGCGGGTTCGAGTCCCGCTACGTTCAAATTTTTATACGTTTTCTAAATAAGTATTTAATATTTTCATTTCTTCGCCCTACTGTCGAAGCAAAGTGTGGCGTTGAATTCCGCTACTCAACACGCAATGGCTCTAAAATTCTGCAGAAAGTGTGGAGCGGAGTGTCTTAACACTCGGCTGCCTACCTGCAGGATACAGGTATGCATAAAGCTGAAAAAAAAGTAAAAGCGTCACGGCTGTAAAATAATTATTTGGATTTCCTCGCTCTGGTAATAAGCCAAAGCGCGATGTTGAGTTTCACCTCGAAAAATGAATGAGACCACCGAATAGAGTGTTTCTACACTAGTATCACTAACGAACTTAAATACTTTTAGAACAGATCAAAACAATGAATAAATATTACATTTCATATATAAAATCCATTTAATATATTCCCTACAAGGAAAAAAAGAACAAATAATTTATAAAATTTGTACATTTCATTTGAGTATAGCCATTTGGTAGCGTCCGCGGGAGCTTTCTTATGAAAAATTGTTCTCATCTCAATTGGGTTGATCGAGTCCGACATTTCACTATTACGACAATTGATGCTGGTTACCATTGAAGCAGAAAAATTTAATTGTTAGAATCCATACACTCGTATTTTAATGGTTGGTCGTTTGTCTTGGTCGATCGGCGCTCGAATATAATTGAAATCGATTTGTTAGTTTCAGAATGTTAAAATGAAGATATATAAGAAGAAATAATTAAAAAAATAAGACACAAAGAGAAGAAGAAGTAGAAGCTACTTGTTATCATTGTCACTAGATATAACCTGAAAAGTTTTTGTAATTGTGATATCGAGAATGGTAATCTGGCTTACTTTAAATAAAGTAACGAATAAACGAATATTACCATTAGTTTAATGGAGGCTAACCTGAGTAAGATTCCTGACTTTTGATATCATTATCACTTTTAGTTATAAAAAATAAAGCTTGCAGATAAAAAAATTCTATTGATTTAAAAAAAAATAGATTATTTATTCAATACATATAAAATAAAAGTAAGAAATTATTTATATCTATACTAATATAATAAAGCGGAAGAGTTTGTTTGTTTGCTTAAACGCTAAGATTTATGGATCTACTGGTCAGATTTACTTTTTTTTATTTTTTATGAAAGCAGCATTCCTTAGAAGTGCTCTTCAGGTTATATAACACTACGGTGTAAGTACCTTAAATAACGAAACAACAATAATAAGGAACGTCATCAAACTGTTTTAGACCGTGCGCTGCAAAAATAATAAAATATATATCAGTACGTTGTATGACAAAAATATAAAATTTTATTGTTTAATTTGTTCTAAAAAGAAGTCTGCCACAACATATATCTACCTCTAACAAAAAATAATTGAATATTGTAAGGTATTTCATCGATTTCGACATTTATATACTTTTCGAGAAAATGTTAAAAAATTACGCAAGCCTAGGATCGAGTCCCGCGGGGGGCGCCATTGCCGCCGATGACGTCCTATCAAACAGCCACGTAGTGTTCCTGATTGAATGTATTAATCTGTTGGCAAATGTAGCATAATAAACGTATTAAAAATGGTATGCGGGCGAAGCCGCGAGTGGGTCGCTAGTCTTAAATAAAATTGCCATAAAATATTTGAGAACATTTGAAATAATTACAAAAGCGATTGAAAAGAGAAAGTACACTTAAATGCTCCAGTTTCTTATAACTCGACTCATTTTAAAAGTCTTTTTAATCTGTTAGATCATTATAATTTGATACATTTCATTTTGATAGTATTTTACCTTTATAAAAATGTAATTGAATTTTTGAACAACAATTTCAAGAGCTCCGATAGCCGTGATCGTCTAGTGGTTAGGACCCTACGTTGTGGCCGTAGTAACCCAGGTTCGAATCCTGGTCACGGCAGCGAAAGCTGTTACGGCGGAGCCTACGTTTTTTTGTATTTTATTATAAGAAAATAATTTTAATTTCAGTTCAGCTATCAAACAATAAAATTTTGTCTTTACTATTTTTAAGGCATAAGCCAAATTTTAATTTAGTTTTTGTTATATGTAAAGATTTAACCAATCTAATGTATATTCACTCTCTACGTAGTCCGTTCCCAAGACAATTCCATTTCCCAATTTCCACTGAATTTTCTAGGCATTGCGCTTTGAACGCCAGAATTTCACTTTTAGTCTCTTTACCAGACAGATGAAAAAAAAATTATATTTAGTTCCCCCGAGTGGGAATCGAATCTACAATGGTACGCTTGTGCCACAAGTGACTGTAAGCGCGCCGTAAAGTTATTTTTTCAAGTGAATAATAAAGCACATTTCATATCATGAAGCACGTTTACTTTATATTAAATTGGCATTCAAAATAAATATATATAAAAAATCGTTCAATTCATACATTATTTACAATAATATGTTAATAAATTGAAATCCATTCATTCAAATTGAAATATTGGTCTATAGAAAATAATAATGTTGTTGTTCAATCTTATTGAAAAAAATATATACATATATTTCAGAACGCCATAATCAAAGAACTATACCAAAAAAAATATATATAAATTACGTTTACAGCTTTACTGTTATACAAAATTTTGTAGTTTTTATATTAACAGTTCTAGTTAATATTGCAAGGTTATACTTAGGACAAGGATATACTTAAAAAATGGGAATACTTGTGGTTATGATGCGATGGTTGTAGATTCGATTCGGCGTTACCTATTTACTAGTGAGGAAGTAAGGGTGGTGAACTATTTTTGTTTCCTCACTTTAGCAGACGTAGTGAGGCGTTGTGTTCCATTTCTTAATAAACACTCATCGAATATGGTCGGAAAGTAGACCGGAGTGTCTTGACACTAAGACCTACCCTGAAGGAGCCTACCCTGCTGTTATTGCAGTATGTGGAGTAGAGTGATCACGTGGAATACTTGCTTTATGCTGTTTCCCGCACATAGCAGTGTAGGCAGATATAATCTGGTAACCTAATTCCACACACGCTTACCATTAAGACACTTTCGTTCTCGATGAAATGAATTCTTGAGTCATTTTATATTGAATGGCGGAACACAACGCCGCGCTTTGCCTCGTTACCAGAGTAAGAAAATGAAAATATCATATATTTTATTTGTTCGATGGGAATTGCACCCACAACCTGTCGCGTTCACAGTTGCACGCTTATCCCCCTCGCTGCGACTGGCCTCAAACGAAATACTTTAACCACGATTGCAGGCACTTAAAACGTGTCACACACAACTATTAGTCCTTTTCATTTTAAGACAACGGCGAAGCTGTAGGTAAAATAAAACAAAAGTTAGTCTCTACATAAAGCGTGAAGATAAAACTAAGTTTAATATATATTTTACATTTTAATCATTGAAATATATGTACATAACACTTAATTTTCATTCATTTTATTATTTTATGGCACATTTTATATAAAATAAAGGCTCTTTTAAAATAAATTTTTACTTATTGCCTCTGTAGAGCTCCTTGAGACTTGAAATTGTTATTTTTATTAGCTCTTATTTCAATGAGCTTGTATAAAAGTGTTTGCTTTGATAACAGAAATTTAATTTGGATGTCCGACAATATTTTTAGTGGAAACCAAATCACAATATTTTTTATCATTTCTTAATTTAATATAAATATTATTTATAAGACCCAAATATTTTTGATTAATAATGCTTTTTATCACAAATATAAGTTCTATGTGATGTATTGGAACAACGTTTGAGTTTATGCGATGGTCAATCGGTTCGATTCCTGCTTGAGGGAACAATTGCTTGAAATATTTTTATTCTTCCATTCTCGTCGGTATTCTACCATATCTTGCAGTTTCTTAGCATTTCGATTCTCTCTGCTTACTTTGATTGTGCATATATCGAGCACGATTCCAAAAAATATATAAAACAATATTTTTTTGTGATGCATTAAGTAAATAAGTCAGCAGGTAGTTGTGGGCTCCACTCCCTGTCATCGAATGATTTATTTTTATTTCATCGCTATGGTAACAAGCGTGGCGTTGAGTGTCACCACATAAAAGGCTGAAAATTGGGGTAACATTGGGGAGCGGAGTGCCTAAACTTTAAGTTTCCTCAGCATACTTTGCTAGTCAAAAATCGCTCTGATTTTCATATTTCACTCATTATAATTATTGATATATAACTTTTTTTATAAAATACTTAATAAGAGATAAGATAATAAAAATAATATGATGAATAGATTAGATAATATAACGAAGATAGTAAAAATAATATGATGAATAGATTAGATAATAAAAATTTGTCAAAAGAAATTGTTGTGCGAAAAATCGTAAATTACATTTTCAGTACAATGTTATCTGTTATTATAGTAGGTTTACGCCGGACCTTCGTAAATGAATCCCGGCTATTTGAATTGCAAGGTTGCGAATTCCATCCGGGTAATGGGCCTGTCGGGATTCTTATTCAATTCGAGAATGTGACCGTTTTATGAATCTTGTTTTTATAAAAAACTAGTGATCACCCGTCTTTGTTTGCGAGGAATTTTTGACGTAAAACGAGAAACTGGTTTTTTTCCATTTAAAAAACCTCTCTGTCATTTGCCTATAAGCCAAATTTCGTCTTTCTACATCTAATAGTTTCGTCTTTGCGTAGTCCGTCAGTCACTCCGTAACGCAAGTATTTTAAATATTACAGGCATGTACATATATAACTTAACTTAATTTAGCTTCACGCTTTATCCCTTGCGGGGTAGACAGAGAGAGAACGGAGCGCCAAACGCTACGGTCTCTACATACCTCTTTCGCCTCGTCCACTGTTATCAACCTCTTCATACATGCCCTTCGGGGGATCCTCGTGCTTTTTACGTGACCTTCCTCCTGTATCTTCGATACTGTGTTTTCGAAGGTCAACCGAGGACATGTACATATATAAAGTAAATTATCTAAAATCTTCTGTTTTAAGGGTGCCTTATTGATCTTCTCAACTCGAAAAGCAGTAGTCTCAAAATATCGCATGTTTTCTACAAATTATATCAATATTTCTTGTACTACAAACTACTATATAATACTTCTATTATTTAATACTTGACACTACATCAATATTTCTTATACTATAAACTACTACATAATACTTCTATTACTTAATACTTCAAACTACAACAATACTTTAGATTTCTCTGGAGTTAGGATGTGAATAAGAGGACAGGTTCAAATTTCGCTAACTGTATATTTTTTTTATTGTGCTTTAATTTTTTTTCAGTTTCACGCTGTATCCCGCACACAGCAGGGTAAGGTAAGGGAACCTAGTGTTAACACACTCCGTTGCCCACTTTCTGCCGAATTCTGGTGGCATTTTGTGTTGAGTGGCGGAACTCAACGCTCAACTCAACAAAAAAGCAACAACTCAACTTTTGAAAAATTAACAAATATATACTTAATATTAAAAATAAAAGTCTATTCAATGAATCAAAAACGTATATAATTTAAGCGTCTTTATTATGAAATGTGATATTCAATGTATTATTAAAGCAGTTAATTCTCAATTTTATTAGACATTAAGGCTACAAGTTTAAATTGCTAGGCTATTTAGAGTTAAAATTACTATTATGGTTATACTATAAGTAATTTAAACTTTTGACATAAGATCGTGACCCTACATCTATCGTTTCGTGTATCCATAGTAAATGAAAACGTAATTTTAATGTTTTTTTACTTATTTAAAAGTGGAGTAAGTTTCTATCTTTCTTGTATAAGATACTATATTTTTATCATATCATTATCATCAATATCATATCATTATCATAATTACCTAGAATTAGTATACAACTTCACGTTTCCCCAAATAGCAGGGAAGGCAACGATAACCTAGTTTTAAGACAGTCCATCTGCCCCATTCCGCCCAATTTTCGGTATTCTCTTTGCCAGAGCAAACAAATAGAAATATTTCACTCTTTCGAGTACAACCACAACCGTCGCCTTTATAGTTAGACGCTGTGATGCTGCGCCATGGTGCGGCAAATGTATAGAATGTAGTTGTGTAGTTAATTATTCATTACTTTGAATTCCGCCACTCAATACTTCGCCCACATTCAATTTGGCAAAAAGTAGAGAAAGGGAACTTAATGGAAGAAAAGTGTCTTAATACAAGGTTACCAGATTCCCACTACCCTGCCATTTGCGGGAAACAGTGTAAGGCTGACGAGAACAATACAGACAATACATAATAACATTTAAATAAACTTTTTTTTCCAAAAGTCGACACACTTCTATAGTTTTCTATTAAAAAAATACCAAAAGCGTATCAGCGATAGTGACTTATGTATATGATCTTTAGGACTTTAAAGATATTTTTAAACATATATATGCATTTTTTTTCACATCATTACCTATTGTTAAAGCATTTCAGGTTAATTTAGGTTTACATTATGAACTATTGTACTAAAACTGAAATACGATATGAATTTATGATGAAAAGTTTAATAATTTATTTGGTGCATTGCGTAAATAGAACATTGCCTACATTGCAATATACCGTTAATAATTTTTTGACGAATTTGTTATATAAGTATTACAATATACTATTTGCTGGTAACGGGACAAAGGGGCGTTGAGGTAGTCTACTCACAATGCAATGTCTCCAAAATTCAGTAGAAAATGGGGAACGGCTTAATTTCCAATTACGGAGTGTCTTAACATTAGGTTCCCGGGTTCCCGCTGCTGCATTTAAAAACACAAATAATATATTATTTTTTCGCTCTGGTGTCGAGGACAAGCGCGGCGTTGAGTTCTGCCCCTCAACATGCAACGTCTCCAGAATTCGGCAGAAAGTGGGGAACGGAGTGTCTTTACATTAGGCTCCCTCTGCCTACCTTACAGTGTGCGGGATACAATGTGAACCTGATTAAAAACAAATAATATACAGACGCATACAAATTTCGCAATAATATAACTAGCCTGCAATTTACTTACTTAAGTTAAAAGTGTGGATGCTCAACAAAGGCAATGCAGAGTAGAATACAAATGAGTACAAAATAACAATACTTGTTAATGAAGCAGGCTCCGTAATTAGACCAAATTTGGTGGTAGTAGTTCTTTTAATATATTTTACGTTGTTACTGGTTGTTTCAAGAGTCAATATTTCTAGGATCTTTAGTGGAGCGACCGACTAAAAACGCGACGGTTGTGGGTTCGGTTCCAACACAAGGTAAGGCATTTTTTTTTATTTTCTAGGCAAAAAGACAAAACACGGTGAGTTCTGTTCCTCAAAACGCAATGTCTCAAAAATTGGGCGGCGTGTAGGTTCTGCATGTATATACTGCATATGCAGGATATTGCTGAAAGCTAAAAAAATATGCTTATGCTTAAGCTCGGATCTTGACTGACGAGTCAAGTCAATTAGGATTGACGGCTCATCTTATTATTTGGTCTCCATAATACGTATAGCTTCGCGGTTCATTGAAGTTGATAGGCTGACGATACCATTTATAGGTATAGAAACTGCGACTATGGAACTTTGTAATAACCATTTTCACTGCCGTTCGTTCGCCATATTCGCATTTGGCCGATTTAAGGTAACCATGCCCGAAACCTTTGAGGGTTGGATCCGGCATCTGTCTATGAACATTCATTTTCACGCTTCATCCTACATGAGTGTAGTGTCTGTAGACAGAGATAACTTATATAGAGTGTAAAGACACTCAGTTCTCTGCTTTTATTCCAAAATTGAGACATTACTTGTTAAATTGCAGAACTCAACTCCGCGTATAAAGTGTGTGCCACAATATTTAACAAAATTTTAACGAGATAAAACGGGGTTTTAATGTAAAGATTTCAGCGATTCAGTTTAAATTAAATTGCTTCTTTATTTCGGAGATCCAATTTCCCATCGCCTTCAAACTTTGACAAAGATCAGATATTTTAGATGACATGGATGATCAAACAAAAGTTAATTAAGAATATTCTTTATTATTTTCAGAAATAAATGTACTTTTGTTATAGATAAAAAATAATATAATTAAAGATTTTTTTTTGCACTTAGAACTATCGTATCCTTAACGATACGTGTCTGACTAAGTGTCTAAGATTTAAATCTTAGACACTCAGTCAGTACAATCCGTTATGGCGCAGCGGCATAACTGAAACATATGGATTCGTAGTGTGGTTGTGAATACAAAACTCTTTGTTGGGGGAAATGTAAACCAATCTCCCGTTATTTCTCTTTCGCGGTTGAAACCGTGCTTTAGAATTTTCAAAAATTTGGTATGTACATAGGTATTAAGGGAGTTAAGAAAACAGTATCACAGAATTTATGAGAAGGGAGAAAAGCGGAAATTTTAATTTTAATTATAGTTTTTATATAAATCCATTATTCAAACCTGGTTTTAATAAGCCCAGTCAGCAAAAAACTATAAATACATCAATAAACCAGAATATTTTCGGTACAAGTTTCGCAACACAGATATTGTGAAATTGCCATGATACAAAAATAAAGTGATATCTGAAACAATGTTAAAATTCCCTTTTGTTACGCCAATTCAATTTACTGACATACGAGTACATGCTGTCTATGAAAAAGTTCAAATTTATATTTTTATTTAAACCTGTATGGATAATATTGAGTTTAACGTATTGACTGAATGCTTCGAATGAATCTGATGAATAGTAAATAAAGTTTAATCTTTTTCATTTATTTAAATAAGCTTTATACTGTAACATTTCATTACAGATATGTTGGGTGAGAAATAAAAAAGTAAAGTATACTTTATACTACCTTATTAATAATAATTTCCAACTTAGTAAAATTGGATTTTTCTTATCTTCTTTCGGTAAAGATATATGTCCTTTACCGAAAGAAGACAGAAAAAATCCAAGATTATTTAAATAGTTTCTGCGCCTTATCTAGGTATTTGCACATAGTAGAATAGGCAGAGGGATCCTGGAAACCTAGTGTTAAGACACTCCGTTTTCCATTAAAGCATTCCGTTCCCAAATTTTTGTCGAATTCTTAAAGCATTGTGTGTTAAGATGCTTGACATTACTAGACATTACTAGAGCGAGGAAAAGAAAATATTTAAATTAATAATGATAATAATCAAATCATAAAGTAACCCCAATTTAGGTTTCCATATTTTCCATACTTTCTACGCATCCCGGATAATACGTCACAGTAAAAATAATTATATACTCTAATGGGACTCTGTTGTACCTGATTCCATGTAAGCCTTCTAAAGAACCCAAGAATTATCAAAGAGAAACGTAATAATAATAATATTTATTTATTTACAATTTTTTTTTTTTTTAATATTTAATTCAATTGAGACGGAATCGCCGAACAGCAATCTTCAATCGTCGCGTTTACAGCCGCACGCCTGTGCCCCTGCATGCGCCACGACCGCCTCAAACTTTAAATGACTGCCTATTTTGTATAAACTGCACGTGTATACAAAATGTCGATGCTGTAATTTGCGAAAATAAACAAAATTTAATTATTTTAATCAAGGAGGTCGTCTCCCGGCTTCACTCGCTGTAATGTAAAAAAAATCCTTGAAAGATTACGTATTATTTATCAACACCGAGAGTATTCTTTAAAAATTTAAGAAAAACAAATAGAAAACAAGAACACATAACACAAACGCATTGTATTATGAATTTGAATACACATATTATGAATTTGAATTTAAATTTTAGGACAATAGATCTTAGAAATTCCTACTGTGGCGTGAGTTCCTACCATATACACATATTATATAGGTATAGGTAAAATTTACAAACTTCATGTTATAATAGGTAAAACTAAGTTTTCACCTACACGCCACACTTGTAAGCACGCCATCTACCAAGACTTGTTTATTTAATTAGTATGCAATTCGTGAGCCAATCAAGTTGGAGATGATGGCCGCAAGCCATTACCGCAGTTCTGCTTCTGATAGTTTGGACGGTCGCTCTGTTATATATGAGTACATACATGACTCATTAATTTTGCAAGTTTACAAAACTTTTACGGAGAATGGTTTTTTGATTACATTTTTTTTACAATTTTACAAGTTTAAAGTACTAAAACATTATGGAAGTAATATGTACTTTAGTATATATACTTTATTTAGCTTCAAGTTGTAGCCCACACATAGTATGGTAGACAGAAGGAACCTGGGAATCTAGTGTTAAGACATTTCCAGGTGTAAAGCCTCCTTGGGCCTCCCACAACAGCCTTGAGCCATTAAAAAGCTTTCTAGCTAAGAATTTAGCACACATTTTACTACTGAATCTTATCAAACTGATATCCCCATGGTATGACACAGTCTATCTATGAACCTTTATACAAAGGCACGATGACTGAACCTTACCAATCATTGGGATATCTCCGATTTCCAGCATAAATTGTACAAACAGCAGAACAAATCCAAGACGCGTGGCCCAGCATATTTGACCATCTCGACAGTAGCTCAATCTGCTTCCGCTATTTTACCCCATTTCAGACTTTGCATTGCATTCTTAATTTCTTTTATTCTGATTTCATCATCAACTACAGAAGTGGAGAGTATCACATTCATACATCTCCTTGTAGGATTCCGTCCATCGCTACAAAACGTGTGACTACTCTGTTAAAATTTGCCGTACTTCGAAAAAAATAATGTTTTGTAGTATATGGTATCGTAGGAAGTTACAGGTGTGTCCGATTCATATTAAAACGAGACTGTCCTAATCCTAAACGTCCTATAACGTGGAAGCCGCAATCAAATCATCGTGAAAATTTACTATCGTCGTAAAATCTTTGCTAATACCTACTCTTGCAAATTAAATTTGCCCTAATAAACGCTATAATTACTTTCAAATTAATTGTTTTATCTATCTTGATGATAACTTAAGAAATTACTTGGAGGCTGGATGATAAATGAAACAGGTTATGGGTTCGATTCCCACTCGAGCAAAGGAAATATTTAATATTTTGATTTCGTCGCTCTGGTTACACTTAAGGCACTTAAAACACCATGATTCCAGAATTCGGTGGAAAATGGGAAACGAAAGCGTGAGGCGTCCTAATGGGTGTTAACAGTGTAACAGAGTATCTTAACACTAGGTTCCATCTTCCTCTGCCTACCGTGCTATATACCGGGTACAGTGTGATAGCTTCACACTATACCCCGTAATGATCCCCCCGTGATCCCGTTTGATCTTCTTGAGCACAATGTTTATTTTGATAATATTGGAAGAAGGCATGAAATTAGTAAGGATTGAAAAATTTACGATTTTTGCGATAGCCTAAAAGCCATAAAATAAGAAACAGAACAGATTTTTGCGATATTATTCAGAGCTCCCTTCATCTGTATATGAATTAACAAACAAACATATTTAATTTATTGTATATAATTTATTGTATATGTATTCTTTTTAATGAAGCAGTAATTGATATTTTCAGTTTATAATAATGATAAAAAAACTCAAAATAAAAAATTATGCTCCGCCGTAACAGCTTTCGCTGCCGTGACCAGGATTCGAACCTGGGTTACTACGGCCACAACGTAGGGTCCAAACCACTAGACGATCACGGCTGTTGGAGCTAGTGACTGCAGAGTGCAAATATGCCTTAGGTTTCTCACAAAATGCTTTCACTTTGCCTGTAATCAGTGTACCGTGACGATTGCTCAATTTTTTAGTGGCTAGCCTTTTTTGTAGATTTTTTATAGAAAAAGTATCTTAAGAATTTCGAATGTAAAAAAAATGCATCTGAAAGTATTGCATTCACTGTTAAGTCTTACAAGGTGGTACTGGGTTCTATTTTCTCTAGGAGATTTTTTTTAACTAAAATAACGTAAAATAAAGTTTTTAAGTAAAATATCTGTAGGTATAAGTTTTATCGGACTGCACCACATCATTTGAACGATGTGTTTGTATAAATATAAATATATTTTTTGCAAAAAAATATAATCGTATATATCTTTTTTGTAAAGACTCTCTTTTTTAAAGAAATTGTAATTAATAAATAAATGTTGTAAAGTTAATTGGTTATTATAACTTACAAAACTTGTTTTAGCATCGCCTATTTTTTATAGCTTCACGTTGTATCCCGCATACAGCAGGGTCAGCAGAGGGAACCTAGTGTTAAAACACTCCGTTCTCCACTTTGCGCCGAATTTTTCGAGGCATTACGTGGCGGAACATAACGCAGGACTTTTCGTCTTGGTGCCAGAGCGAAGAAATGATAATATTAATAAATAATTATTCATTCCCTCAAGTGAGGGTCGAACCCACAACCGTCGCGTTACAGCCACACCCCTGCGTTACGTCGGCCGCCTACAGAATTATAAAATGAATTACATATATTTGAAACAATAGCTTTACATGTGTACTTAACACTTCAAAGAAAGTAACTTGAAACTGTTGTTTAACTTTACTTCCTGTAAAATCTAAATGAAAATTGTACAAAATCGTATAATTCCACTACGCTACGTTGAAACTTAAAGCAAGTACTATCAATTACTAAAGTAAAGCTCGTAGTTTTCGTTTCGAAGCAATTTCAAAAGCTAGACATTTTATATTATATAATTTCAAACTTATATACGTTTTTGAAATATTTATGTTTTACATTTTTAGTTAGTTCTTGTTTAACGTTTTCTATTAATATTTAAATGATGGCTTATTAATGTAAAGAACAATTTCGTTTTTGCATTAATCGTCATAGATTATCGGGCGGTGGACCACTGGAGGATGCAAGATAAAACGCGCCGTTGAGTTTCGCAATTCAACACGCGATATCTTAAATTCGGACGGGAAGCGGAAAACAGAGTGTCTTGACAATAGCTTGTTTTTGCTTACTTTTTATCTGAATGATACAGGATAAACCTGAAGATAAAGTATAATAAAGCTTCGTTCCAATAAAAGCTTTCTTCATATCTTAGATAGCCATTCTCAAGACATCAACGAATTAATAATAATACTACTTTATTACACATAAAATAGTGTGAGATTGACATTAAGAAGAAGAAATAATGTAGATTGTTAGATTAACTGAGGCCGTCGTTCCTCAGGGGCCAGTTTTGGCGCAGGAGTCAAAGCGTGTGACTGTGAACGCGACACATTGTGGATTCGATTCCCACTCGGGTAAATGAAATATTTAATATTTTAATTTCTTCGCCCTTGTATCGAGGCAAAAAACGTGGCTATGAGTTCCACTATTCTACACGCAATGCCCTATAAAAAAAACGGAGTATCTTACCACTAGGTTCCTTCAGCCTACCCTGCTGTGGGTGGGATACATTGCGAAGCTAAAAATATATATATATATATATATATATATATATATATATATATATATATATATATATATATATATATTGAGGCCGGTCGTGGCGCAGCGGCACGAGGTGTGACTGCAAAACCGACTGGTTGTGGGTTCGATCCCCACTCGAGGAGATGAAATATTTACTTAAATTTATATTTCCATTTCTTCGCTCTGGTGTCGAGGTTAAGTGCGGCGTTGAGTTCTGCCACTCAACACGCAATGCCTCCAGAATTCGGCAGAAAGTGGGGAACGAGGTGTCTTAACACTAGGTTCCCTCTGCCTACCCTGCTGTGTGCGGGATACAGCGTGAAGCTTTTTTTATATATATATATATATATATATATATATATATATATATATATATATATATATATATATATATATATATATATATATATATATATATATATATAGTTCATATTATGTGAACGGATTAAGGATATTGATTTATATGGTACTTTTACAAAGCATTACTGTATCTTCAAAATATATTTAAATATCGTTAACGATATTTGAATATATTTACTTAACTTAAGCTGTAATCTACAAAAACATTGTAGGCATCACAATCGATCTTTTAAACTTTTATATAGATAAGATACTACACCGACAGAGATTGAACGTTCTGAATGAAATGTATTGAAAATATTTTCTTAAGTAATATTGAAATTTTGTTATGTATTGAAATTATTCTTCAAGGTACTTTCATTATAATAAAAATAAATAATACAAGCTAATAAAATAAACTTCCTAAACGGAAGTTTATTTTATAAAATTTTATGGCCATTGTATGTCGACATAATAAAAAATATAGGGCTAAAAACCGTTATGCTCTTTATGAGTTTTGGTACATATGTTGAAGATGGAATGTACTACAAATGTGGTGTAACAAGGCTCACAAACAGGTATATCTAATATTCGAGCGATTACAATAGATGTTTTATTCTATATATTCTTATACATATGTATATGGGAATGGGAAATGTGACGTTAATTCAGTGTAAGCTATTCCGTACCCAAGCAGTCCTCATAATAGGCCTCGTACAATGTCTCTACTATTGTGTTATCTGTATGTTTATCTTTATAGCTGTATCTTTTGTATAATACTGTTACTAAGGTATCTTTCAATATAATAGGTGTTTACTAAATTATATTATGACATAGTATTAAGACACGCTATTCCCCATTTTTCACCAAACTCTGGTGGCATTGTATGTTAATTGGCGGCACTCAACGCCACGTTTTACTTCGATACCAAAGCGAAGAAAATGAAAATATTAAAGATATAATTTCCTCAAGTTAGCACCGAACCCACGACTTGCCAAGTTTACCGTCTTGTGCCTTTGTGCCACGAATACCCAAAAAAATTATAATATGATAAATTGTCATGCATGAATAAAAATAAAAGATTATTTTGAAGGACGACCCCTTAACTTAATAATTTATTGAAAAACCTAGCCGAAAAACCCAACCAGGTCAGTTTCCAGGAGGCGGGGTTCGAGTCCCGCTACGTTCAAATTTTTATACGTTTTCTAAATGAGTATTTTTTTTCCAAAGTGTGGAACAACACTTTAAAAAAGGTTAATTTTTTTTTTGTTTCTCCTGATAACTTAATATATACTTACATCACATCACTTGTTTCTTTGCAACACACTGTACTTGCTATCAGTTACTTCAAGCACTTAGAATGTCACGTGTCAGATACAACTCTTAGTATGGAAATTCGACCATGGAGTAGAAACCACAAGTAAAAACTAGTAAATGAAAAAACTACATTAGCTTAATGTATAATATATTTTATTAGTCAACAAAAAAAGATGGTTGGCTCCTGTACCATTTATCTTCCATCCATCTTCGTGACATCGCACGTTTATTTTACAACATTCTCGCGTTAATTTCAACTAAATTAATGATGTTTGAGAAAATTTATGGGCAACGCGATATTTTAGTAGAGATTCTGATCGCAGTTTAACTAAAAATTTCAATTTAAATGTTTCTTATTGTAATTCATAAAATTGTATGCTATGGAATTAGGATGGAGTTGTTTCTATATCGAACTTCGAAGGCCGCCCTAGTAGAATAATTCCGAAATTCGTTATGTAGAGAGATGAGCCCGAACATTGAAGATGAGCTTTAGTACGCGTTTGATGAAACTTCTTAAGCCTACACTACCTTAAGGCACTGATCCGAACCCCTCATCACGCGACGTAATAAGCCTTCAGATTCATTTGGTTACTTTAAGATATAGTAATTATTTTCACACTCAACACACAATATGTAGAATTAGGACGGAGAGTGGAGTGTCTTGACGCTAGTTCTCTCCGTTATATGAGAAAACAGTGAAGTGGCTCGATCTTATTGTGTAGGAGCTGGAAATAAAGCTAAAATATTAACCGCCTGTTGATTTGTGTCAGAAGCAAAATATTTCATTGCCGTATTCAAATATATGAAATACAAACAAGGATAAACACAATATGTATCAAATATTAACGTAATTCATGGCCCGAGAAATTTAATTTACAAATAATATTATTGAAAGGTCGAGTGTAAATGTTTTTTAAATTTTTGTATATGCGAAGACGAGGATAATTTTCTCATAAAAAATAATTTATTTTTCTAAAGATTCAATTTTAACATTTTATTACGACCATAACATAAATATGTTTGTGGATTCTTCCTTTGTTCAAAAACATTGCCACTTTACTAATAAAGGAAACATGTTACTTAATTTCACACAAAAACCCAATTTGTTCATAATAAATAATGTTTTTCAAAAAATTTGGACTCACAAAAAGGACACGTGTTGATTAAATTAATTACCTTTCAACTCAGTCGAACTCATTCACTGGGGGTTCCGTACCAATTTCAGGATTGTGGGTTTACGGATTACCCTTTACTGGATTTTGAATACGCGACGGTTAAAGTTGACAAACTTAAGTATGTACTAATTTTTCATGAAATGAACTACGTAATGAAATACGAATGTAAGTCTGTATGGTTTATTTTTTTGAAATAACTATATTTTTTTTATTTGTATTGTAAGTTCTCATTTCGTGCCAAATCTCGTAATTGTAAGTCCGAGGCAAGTACTCTATAGGCTTAAATTGCGCGGAAAATTTCATATAAATTGCGTCAAAATTGATGCACAAATGCAAATCTTTTGATTGCGTTCACTTAGAAGCTTGATTTTTATGTGCTCCAAGGGACTGTAAACCTTTATATCTGTTATTAATTTCAGCTTGATACGTCCATGCTATGTAGAGATAAATGGTCTTGACAGACGGATATCAAAATGATCCTATAAGAGCTGCGTTTTTTCCTTTCCAAGTACGGAACCCTAAAATATATGTTTCTTTATTTCTTTAGCTTCACGCCGAATCCCGCACATAACAGTGAAGACAGATGGAACCGAGTGTTAAGTCACTGCGTTCCCATTAAGATACTAGCGTTCCCCACTCTCCGGCGAATTTTGATGCTGAGTGGCGGAACTAAACGCCGCTATTTACGATATTGCTTCTTTATACACAGTGTTCTTGATTGGCATTCACTTGACATTTCTATATAATTGATAAAATTAATTACACAAACCTTTTTTTTAATTACTGAAGGACTGCTATTTCATGTGAAGACATTACAAGTGAGAGAGCACAGATTAAAGGTTAAAAGCGAAATTAGAGATCGCACGAGCGATCGTTTCTCTAATAAAGCCATGTTTGATTGCGAGTGACATCTGCTGGCTTGAAAAAGTTTGAAAGTAGGTTATAGGATACATTTGTTGTACTGAAAAAAATGCTTTTGAAATATAAGGTAAGAGAGACATAGTACATGGGGACATTTTAAAAAAATATTTACCGCACACAGCAGGGTATCCAGAGGGAACCTAGTGTTAAGACACTAAGTTCCACACTTTCCCCGGAATTCTGGAGGCATTGCGTATTGAGTGGCGGAACTCGACGCCGCGCTTTGCATCACCACCAGAGAAACGAAACATATTTTCTTTTTAATGTATTTTAGAAGAGTTGGCACAGTCTGACTGTAAATGCGACGGTTGTGGGTTCAATTTCCATTGGGGAAAATCACTTATTTTAATTTCTTCGCGCTGATAACAAAACAAACCGCAGCATTGAGTTCCGCCACTCAACATATAAATAAAGCCCTGATAATTGAGCCGCAATTGGGGAACGGAGTATCTTAACACTATTTTATATATTATATAGAATTAAATAAACGTCAACGCTTAAAATCACTCATTTTAGTATAAAAATACTATCACATTTTTTTGAAATCTCTAGAGTCTAGGCTTACAAAACACAAGAGTATTTACTATATTTAATATTGTTCTCCCGTAACCTGCTGTCCAACTGAAGCTAACTTCGTATCTCCCTCGCTTCACAACTAGTTTGTTGCAGTTCCTGTTAGTGTTGGAGTATAATTCAATTGGACTGTGTTGCTGTGTACCAACTACGAGTACAAATGACACTACTGTACTTCCCATTAGAGAACGTTCCGTTCACTAATGGGAATTTATTTTACGTAAGCATTTCTAGTGTCGAGTTTTATATTAAATATACATTTTTTAAACATGGTTTTAAATTATTTTTTATTAATGTTATAAATTAAGTTATTATTTTATAAAATATATTGGAGCAGTCGAGAGTTCTGCCACGCAACACGCAATGGATCCAGAATACGGCAGAAAGTTGGGAACAGAGACTTATCACTAGATTCCCTCTGCTTACCCTGCTGTGTGCTGGATACAATGTGAAGCTGATTATGATTATTATTATTCTTATGATAATAAAAATAATTCAAAGGCACCTTAAAATTTGTAGCTGTGTAATATGTAACTGTATTTAAAAAAAATCTCCTAATAACAAGCATTTTTCACGAAATAAACGTATAAATGAAATACCGTACAGCCTAATAGCTTATGAAAAATACCAGTAGCAACTTCGGCTATTTCGAATAAAAATTCAGATTGCTCACTAACAAACTATTTTAAAGTTACCCAGTTGCGAAAATATGATACGATGTTATTGAATTCTAGCGTACCTCACGCGGTTGCGCCCGCTTAAATTTAATGTTTACACTGTAGCGAAATTATACAAAATCTCCACATGTTTTATGTGTTATTTTGATTTTTGTAAATTGTTGTGCGACTGTGAAATCGACTGGTTGTAGGTTCGATACCCACTCGAGGAAATGAAATATTTATTTACATTTATATTTTCGTTTCTTCGCTCTGGTGTCAAGGCAAAGCGCGGCGTTGAGTTCCGCCGTTCAACACGCACGCCTCCAAAATTCCGCGAAAAGTGGGGACGAAATGTCGCAACACTAAGTTCCCTCTGCTTACCCTGCTGTGTGTGGGATACAGCGTGAAGCTGATAAAAAAAAGAATAATTGATAAACTTGTGCCGTGTGATCCCGGCCTAGAATAGGACCATCCTGGTACTGGTGGTGTCGTAAGAGGCGACTAAAGTACGTGTGGTAGAGTCACGTCGCCAGCAATGGCAACACGCTTGGGCAGTCTCGACCGGATCATTACCACCCCCGGCATTTAAAACCGGCGTGAAGTAGTGGCTTTATGCCATTGCGTTTCGCATCAGGTAATGCCGGGCTCCGGCGCCCAACCCACCTTACAGGCAGGCAACGCACCTGTAGCTTCTATGGTGTTACACGGGTTCGTGGGCGGCGGTAATCACTACCATCAGGTGACCCGAACGCTCGTTTGCCTTGTCTTTTCAATAAAAAAAAAGAAAATAATTTAAATGTCTACAACCGATGTTTAACCTTTAGTAAATGTCAGCTATTCTATTAGTCATCGGAAATGTGGCTCTATAGACGGACAGATAGAAAGTGCAAAAAAATCAAAGAAAATCGGTTATGGAAAGAGTTTTTATTTTTTTTCCACAGATAAAGTGCTTTTGTAAGTGTTCGACCAGATACTGACAATTCCTATTTCTCTTACTTGGTGTTTTCATCAAAATAATAGCATTACTAGAGGCCAGTCGTGGCGCAGGGGCACAAAGTGTGACTGTAAAATCAACTGGTTGTGAGTTCTATCCCACTCCAGGAGATGAAATTTATTTACATTTATATTTTCATTTCTTCGGTCTGGTATCATGGCAAAGCGTGGCGTTGAGTTCCGCCACTCAACACGCAATGGCTCCAGAACTTGACGGAAAGTTGGGAACGGAGTGTCTTAACACTGATTTTAATTTTTTAATAGCATTACTTAATTTATAGTATTTTCAATATAATACAAGTATAATTTATTGAATTAAAAACACACATCACTTCAATTATATTTTTTTTAGGTAAACGCTGTGTGTCATACAGTAACTGGGTGGATAGAGATAACCTATTATCTCCACTCTCCTCTCATACTCAACACGCGCAGTATCTAAACATTGCGTGTTAGATCAATATCACCTTGGGAGGCACCAGAGCGGAGGAATAAAAATAATTAATTCCGTCACGTAGATCACGAGATCAAAAGCACAGACACGTTACACGTTACAGCTAATCGCTCTCCCAAGGCGTCACGATGGATCCATTCAATATTTCTAAAATAAAAAACATGTTATAATAACATTTCATCGTAGTAGATACGTATACAAAATATAATTAATTTATACCATTCAAATAGGGTTCATATGAAAACACAGTAATCAGAATGTGATGAATAATTAATATATTTAAATGTCATTCACGTTCAAACGATGCGAATATAATTATAAAAACGTTGAAGTTGAAATACAAAACCTAAAATATTTCGGCATCCTTACATAATATATGTGTTACCATACCTGAAACATTTAAATTAGCCACTCCACTCCATCCATAACTCCCAATTCTTCGATAGTCAAAAATAATAAAAAAATTAGCTTCAAGCTTTATTCCGCATGTAACAGAGTATGCAGATGAAACCCGGTGTTAAGACACTCCGTTCTCCACTTAAAGCAAATTTTCGACGCAAATCGAGTTGAATGACTGAACTAAATTATAATTAATTTCCGAAAGTGGGAATCGAACCCATTTTGTTTAAAGTCGGACGCTGTGCCGCTGCGCCACGATTGTAAAGTCATATTGTCGGTAATCTGATTCCCATCCTTGACAGCATTTTGTCTATCAAACAGAATATTCTAATAAATTCGTCGAAACAAAAAGTAGCGCCTTTATCTTTACACTAAATTTCATCCAATTGTCTCCGACAGAGCTGTGATTGTGTAAAGGCAGTTGATTTGTAATTTTGTCGTTTCAGACACAAGAAGGAAATATGAAGATTTTAGTTTATTTTGTATTCAACAAAAATGTGGTTTTATATACATGTACTGAATTTTCAAATGAATTTCATATCGAAATTTACATTTACATGAAAATATTTCTAGAAAGCAAAATATGTCTTCCTATGTTTGTTTATAGTGGATAACCTCAAAAACTACTTTATTTTTTTTTAATAAATCATATATAAAAATAGTTTAATCGCGGGCACGATTTTTAAAATTTCTGAAGCCTATGCACTATCACTATCACAATTCTGATGAGTGCAATGACACTTCATAACTTAAAAATCCTTCCGTTTGGGCGGCGCGGCGTGGCAAAGAAAAACCGTCATTTAGTGATATGCACTACCCAAAGTATTGCATAGCATGTAAGTAAATGACTTAGGTATAATACATGGACAATAACACAAAGTCAGTTTCCAAGAAGAGCGCTTTACCTCAACAAATTGACTTCCTCGTATTGGTCGGTCTTGAGCTTATTATAATATAAAGCTTGGTTTCCAATGCGAGAGGAGTGGGCCCAATAAGGACTACGTGCAACTCGCGAGAGGTCTTGCGGAACACACTCCTTTTGAATGAAATAGGTTTACTGGCGGAAATGATCGGGTGAGCATAAAGAGTTGAAATAAACTCGCTCATTTCTAGAAAACAGAGTAAAGTTATTACAAAATATCTAAATTTGTTATCTTTGTTGGTGGAAATATAAACCAATTTTATTCAAAAGGAGTCCGTTCCAACTAAGCAATACCCGTTCATTTCTCTTTCGCGGTTGAAATCGATTATAGTATCGATATTATAAACGTATCTAGGCTACACAGGTTAGATGTTCAAATAATATACAACATAGTCTATTTACATACAACTGTACAAGGAGCTTTTGAATATTAATGGAATTAAACCTCCTTATACAGTGTGCTACACTTGTGTTGTGAACTGGACTTGTATAATTCAGATTTAGTATTGTGTATATTATTATTTATAGACGAATGTATTAATTTGACGAATCTATATTTGATGTAATTTTTTTTCGGTTTTCTCTATATCCCACATATAGCAGAGGCAGAGGTAGCCCAGTGTCAAAACACTCCGCTTCCCACTTCCCGTTAAATTTTGGAAGCATTGCGTGTGTGGCGGAGCTTAACACCAAAACGAAGAAAGAAGAAAATATTAAATACCACAACCGTCGTGTTTGCAGTGAAACGTCGTCAACTTCTACAACGATGGCGACGGTCACGAATTTTTTTTTAATTCTTATTGAAATATAAATTTATATTAAAACTAAATTTATAAAATGATTATACACTAATTAAAAAACCGCATCAATGTGTGAGAGTACTTCTAACGCGTGTTCTTAATACGGTACTATGCTTTGTGATCTATAATTTGATTTGATTATGATTTGATTTATGTACGTCGAATTTTTTATGTCGGTCGGTATTAATATATATTTAATCTCTGTAGGGAGACTTTTATAAATCTCTTTACTCTTAGGCAGAGGGTGAACTAATGTTAGAACATTCTGTTCTCATTAAGATACTTTCGGCCCCCACTGAATTACCCATATTTCACACTTTTTTTCAGTCCTATGACTAAAAAATATTTTTTAGAAAGCGTATAAAAAAACTATTCTTAATTCTCTAATATAATTCTTAATTCTCTAATATAAACTAAACCTGTATAGAATTTACCAAATTTAAACATTTAAAGGCCAATATGTATGTGTAAAATAAGTATTCGAAGTAGTTATTCATTTGAATCCCGCCGTTTTACATAACAAGAAACCAGTCGTGGCGCAGGGGCACAAAGTGTGACTGTAAATGCTACTGGTTGTGGGTTCGATCCCCACTCGAGGAGATGAAATATTTACTTACATTTATATTTCCATTTCTTCGCTCTGGTGTCGAGGCAAAGCGCGGCGTTGAGGTCTGCCACTCAACACGCAATGTCTCCAGAATCCGGCAGAAAGTGGGGAACGGAGTGTCTTAACACTAGGTTCCCTCTAGCCTACCCTGCTGTGTGCGGGATACAGCGTGAAGGAACGCAAAGATATACATTTTCATTTACCATTCTATTGTAACATTACAAAAGACACCAGGTGCGTAAGTTGTATTAATGAGATAAATGAGTCTCAACTCATTCACACAACTCATCAATCATAAAAGATATCTTGAAAAAATTTTATCTTCATATACTTCTTTTATGTATATAGTACTTATATTTAAATTACTTTTTCAGAGAACGTCGCTCCGCGATGCAGGAGTATAAGCATGCAGCTTACGCGACCGTTGTGGGTTCGATTTCCAGCATATTTACAATCACATATATTTGTAAAGTATTTATACATTTGAAGTTGAATATAGAAAAAAAAAACAAATTTATACTTCATTAAACTCAACACGCAATGCCTCCAGAATTCGGCAGAAAGTGGGGAACGGAGTGTCTTAACACTAGGTTCCCTCTGCCTACCCTGCTGGGTGCGGGGTACAGCGTGAAGCTAATTTATTTATTTATTTTATTAAAACTTTGCGTATAATGTCTATGACTTTGTTAAGAACGATCTGTGATATTTTATCCCAGACTATGACTTCACAAGTTTTAAAAATAATCAAATTTAAATAATAGAATTTCTATTAGTCTATAATTTTCTTTCTAACCACAATTTAAAGAGAACCAAAAGAAATAAAAATATATCGTAAAAATAATTTCTGCTATACGTGCATTGCTTTAACAATAAGAAATCCACATACATCAGCTTTTCATAAGTAATCCATATTCTATACTGGAGCCAGCACAAATAAAACAAAATAAACATTTGGTGCGGAAAATACGTACTCGTATACGATAATAGCGAGTAGTTTAGCTATCGGCAATTTGGTTTACGAATTATGTGTAAACTGTTGTATGTATGTGTATATAGTTGTGTATATGTGTCTTATGTGTATATAGTTGAGTGTATGTGTATTATGTGTATATAGTTGTGTGTATGTGTGATGTGTATGTGTATTGTCTTCGGTATTATTATAACGTATACTTCTCTAATTGGGATGTTATTATATTATCCATATTACTTTTGTTGTGTAAGAGGATATTACAAATATTATTATTTCTATACATTTTCATTGTCGTCAATGGTTGGTACTCGTTAGTTTGAATTTGGGGAAGGTGCAAATAAATAATCATGTTCATATTTTATAATATTATAAATTTACGATTACGATGCTTAAGACGAGATATAAATCTCTTCTTCATTCCTTGACTTGACTTGATTTTCCGTTTTAGGAGATTCAGATAATGTTTATACTTAAAACGTGAAATTGTTCAAAATGTTGCCTGTAAATTTTGAGAAATGATATGCAATTAAAAAAGTAAAAGATTTAAGTTTCATTAAAATAACGAATAAATGATTATAATAACGAAGTTGTGCAAACCTAAACAGAAGGTTACGAATATTGTGTGCCAATTTTTAAAATCCATTTTTTGATTGATATTGTTTATAGGTAAAAAAAGAGAACTAAAAGTATATAATAAATTAAAAATATATATTTATTTCATCTAAAATAGATAGTCTATTTTAAATAAAAGTTTTTTTTTCTTTAAAATAAAAATATAACTTTTAAAAATCTTTATACTTAAGGTTATAAAAAACTTTATTTACTCAAAAAAAAACAAAGTTCGCTTATATTGAGCTTAAATACTAATATATAACTACTTAAAGTTATTTTAAATAAACATTTTTCTTTTTATTATCATTATTTTAAAAGCTCATTTATACCAATCACAACACACATTTCTAGCTTTGGAGTTCAACAAACCTTTTGTATACCGCGAGTATGGCACTAAATCAACTTGCCAAATAACGTGCCAACAGACCAAAGTTGAACGGTCTTGCATTTCCTATAAACTATTATGTTATTTGGGTTAAGTGGTATACTATACCATATTCTTAGTTGTTTCTGAAATCAATAAAAGTATTGCCTATTACAATTTGGAAATAGTGTTATAAGTTACAATAAGACTCACGGCGTTAAGTTCCGCCATTCAACAAGAAATGTCTCGTGTCTCTCTCTAATGAAATGTGAATTTAAGTGGAAAGTAAAGAACGGAATGCCTTAGCTTTTAACACTAGTTTCTTTCTGATATATGGAGGATATGACATAAAAGAAAAAATAGAATACCAACAGATGCACTTCAGGCCAGTCGTAGCACAAGGGCACAAGTTTCTGACTGTAAACGCTATATATTATGGGTTCGATTCGTTTTGTGGAAATAATTAATATTTTCTTCGCCGTATTACGCCGTCGAGTTCCGCCACTCAACACGCAATTCATTCAGAATTCGGAGGAAAGTGGGGAAATATAGTGTCTTAAAACTAGACTCCCTCTGTCTATTCTGCTATATGCGGGATACAGCGTGAAGCTGTATATGTTTATAGGTTCACTTTAACATTATAATATGATGAATGATAAAATATATAGTAAACTTTTAGTAATAAGCCTTTGAAAGTTTGCATTTACATTTGTATTTAAATAGTAATGGACAGGAAGTGAAAAGCTTTTAGAACAAAACGTCATTTTCGTAGTTGTATGTAGCTGTTGATGTACAGCTTCATTTAGTTAATTGAGTTTCCTATTAACACTGATTTTCATGACAACGTTCAATATAATTAGTTTTATACAAAATTACTTTAAGATTAGAAAAGAGTTGCTAGAGCGAACATGAAAAGAAAAAGAAAATAAAATATATATTATATATATTTAAAAAATCTTAACTTTTATTATTTCCGCTCAAGTGAGAGTGGCGGAAATCAACGTCGCAGTGTAATATTTAAATTCCCATACTTATGATCAAATTTTGTAAGAAAGACGTGTAATATTTACGTTTATATACGTTTTATTTATAACATATCGAGACTAGAAGGACCCATGCCTTGGACCAGACGGACCAAGGGAAAAATAGACATTTCTTCTTCAAATTTTAAATTTGAATCTACAGTCCTAGTTCGGAGCCTCCGTTCCCATTAAGACATTTCCGTTCCCCATTTCCCACCGAAATCTGGAGATTGTGTGTTGAGTGGCGAAACTCAACGCCGCCTTTTATCTCGTCGCCAGAACGAAAAAATGAAAATATTAAATATTTCGATTGCCTTCCAGGCAATCAAACCCACAACTGTCGCGTTTACAGCCGCATCATTGTGCACCTGCGCCACGGCCTCTATAGTCATATTATAATAAAAAAATCTTCATCTAATCTATTGTTTCAAAGGACATTTAAAACTATCATAACCTATAATTATAAAAGTAATTTTAGGTTTTGTTCTACTTTGTATTATTCCTATCTGCTTATAATAGCGGAAATTATTTATATTTTATTGAAATTTATTGATAATATAATGTATCAATATTATTTATTGTATCCAGATAAGACCTTATCACATTCAAATGAAAGTTATTAAGTAATAATATTAGACAATATTGAGGTATAATGAGAAATTTGTCCCCGACATAGTAACTTCGATTCTCATACGAAATATTTTTTCAGCTTCACGCTGTATCCCGCAAATAGCAGGGAACCTAGTAAAGTTCATTTTGTTTTCATTTTTCACGTTTTCGCTCTCCACTCTCTGACGAATTCTGGAGGCATTACGTATATAAATGGCGGATTTCAACGCCGCGTTTAATTGTTGTTTAATCGTTACCATAGAGAGAAAAAGAAAATATTTTATTCTCTCGATGGGAATCGAAGTCACAACCTATCTCGCTTACAGTCGCACGCTTATACCCTCGCGCCACGATTGGCCTTATATGCCTATATGCGGGATGCAGCGCGAATTCAAAAAACAAAGCTATAGTCTATATTATAGTACGTTATTCGTTGTAATGTAACCCATTGCACCTACATCTTAGACACCTTTTAGCTATTTTTATTTGACCATGATGCCCCAGCCGGATATAAAAGCTAGTACCTCAATACTAAAACATACCCATAGTAAAAGTAAATATTAGATTTTATGAAAAGATAAAACGACGTTCAATACTTTCAGCGCTAGAATAATATTTGCCTCAAAAACAGTCCAAAGACTAAATACTGACAGCAATGAAAGCCATGTTTACATATATTATATAAGTGTTATAGGTCGGACAGTGTCCGTTTTAACGTGATGGTGGTGGATAGTGGTTGTGGGTTCGATACCACATGAGAGAATGATTGTGATTAAAAATTTTCAGCCATTTTTCCACTTCCCGCTACTTCTAGACGTTAAAATAGATTAAGGTACTGAATCCGTACTTTCTCTAAGCAAAATCTAAAACCTTTTTAGGGTTCCGTATCTTTTAAGAAAAAGGAACACTTATAAGATGACTTTATTGTCCGTCTGTGTGTCTGTCTGCCATCTGATACCTA
>JAATLQ010032261.1:0-13604 GCA_013421005.1 Heliconius erato x Heliconius himera | reverse complement strand
AATTTTGCTTGTCTTTTCCAAGTTTTATACGCTCTCTTCTCTCTTCTATTAAGGTTTTAGTAAGACTTTCGGTATTAGTTGGCTTTGATTTAGGTTTTGAGAATTTGTTGAACGGTAGACTGTAAATTTTACTTATTTCTTTGGTATATTTTTCGTCTACTTCAGTAATTAAGATTTTATCTAAATGTTGGTTTTGAATTGAGTTAACTTTAGAATGGAATTTTTGTCTATTTTTTTTTTGGTTCTATATATTCAATAACTGCTCTCACCATGCGATGGTTGGTATTAAAGTCAAATTGGTTTAATATGCTAACATTTTGGAAAACCTTCATATTGTTAGTTGATATATAATCTATCTCATTCTTGAATAGGCCGTCTGGAGATATCCACGTCCACCTCTTTCCTAATCTTTTCTTAAAAAAGCTGTTCATTAATGCAAGGTTGTTTTCTACTGCTATTTTAATCATCCTTTCTCCATTTTTGCTTCTCCTACCGTAACCGTATTTTCCTACTATATTTTCTTCTCCAATTCGTTGAGTGCCTATTCTTCCATTAAAATCTCCTATAACTATGACATTCTGAAGTTATGACAGTGAAGTCTAGTTGACTATGACATTCTGAAGCAGTTCAGTGTGGAAATACAAAGCTTCTTATTTGGTTTTATGTTCAATATTTTGGAGTCCTGATCATTGACTATAGCTGAAAGGTATTGGTCGCTATCCCCCACGGAGACCAACCGGCTTGGGGGAGGTGTGTTAGTATTAGTTGTACTGTTAAATGTTTTTCGTTTATTTGTTTTGATCTTCCGGTTTTCGATATCTGTTAATTGCTATGCTTTATGAATACTTGATGCTGGATGAGCTCGGCTTTTGCACATGCGTTCGTAAGCGCTTATTTTATTGATTTTTGGCCGATCTTCTGCTGTCTTATTAGTCGTCTTGGGTGAGGTGGATTGTTCTCTTTTTCGTTTATCGCCCATGTTTCCTGTTTCTCCTTTTACAACTAATTTATCGTATTTTATAAATGCTATGCGGCCTTTTCTTCGTTCTTCTTGTAACTGTGGTACGAGTTCTTTCCGCTTTTGTAAGACTTCTAAGCTAAAATCTTCTTGAACGTAAATGTTTTTTTCCATCCATTTAGAATGTTAACTAATACCGGCCTGGCTTTATCCTTAGCCTTGCCAATTCTGTATGCTTTATTAATATCTGTTTTGTTAATATGGATGCCAGAATTATTTAAAGTGTTGGATACTAATTCTTCTAAATTCATATGTTCTATAGGTTCATTGAAGCCATAAAATACTAAGTTATTCTCTTTTTTTCCCAGTTCAAGTCGTTTCACTTTCTCGTTTAAGCTATGCACTTCATTTTAAGGTACAAATTTTCTTCAATAATAGGTTTTAGTTTTTTATCCATTTCCTTCAACACTGATTTCGTAATTGAATCTGTTAAAATTGTTGTTTGTTTATCCATTTCTTCTTTTATTTTTACAAATAATAATTGCATTTGCTGGTCCATTTCGATTAAACTTATAAAATTTTTGGTTAATATTTAATTTGGAAGTAAATTGTTTTATGGATATGGCCACACTTAAATTGACGATTCCGTGAGACGAAACGTAACGAACTGATTGGTTATGTTGGTAAAGCCGCTGAATGTCAAAGTCAATAATTTTTAGATTGTTATATTTTATAGGTTAAACAAACACAGTTCACACGATTTTTTCTTGCTTCACTTGCACTTTAGTTTATTACTTTTGTAAAATTTGTACACTTTTAAACTTATACCGCTTATTCGAACTCTATACTATTTATATTTTGGAGCACTCTCAATGACGTTTCTACTATCCAATGATCCAACCGGAAGTCCAAATAATATGATAGATTCATTATCAAGATTACACGCATTATAGGTATATAAATAATGTAAAAGTAAGGAATATGAGAATAATTATTGCATTAAAATTTTTGAGAAACTCGCTCAAAAAATCACTTTGAAAGACAATGTGGGAGCTTGGAGAGCCACAAAGAGCCCAGAACTTCTATTTTCTTTTTAACTTCGTATTTTCAAAATATTGTTGTAACAATCTGCTTTTATTATTGTTTCCGCAACTATGACCACAGTCTATGTTAGTTTAACGTCAATTTGATTCATAATAAAATAATGCATATATTAATACTATGTATAACAGGGTAATGTAAACACATACTTCTACAAAAATACTACTAAAGGTTAAGCAATTTTGAACTTTGCCAAATGGCGTTTTATATTATAACAATAATTTTATTATTTATTTTGTTGAAAATGAAAATCAAAAATCACTTTTTCATTTTTAGGGTGTTATAGATGAGTTAAAATTATGGTTTCATTTAAAGTGGTGCTGACACTTCCATATGTATACAGGGTGGAAGTGTCAGCACCACTTAATATATGTATTATTTTAGATAAATTTGCATAGTACCTACATAGATTTTGAATTTTTTTTGAGTTTAAATCATATCGAGTTTAAATTTTATAATCATTTAATAAAGGGTAGTAAACGAAATCTTTTTTTTAGCTTTTTTACACAGTCAGGATTTTTTGTTTATCTTTTTAATTATTTTTATTCTTACATAAATACCTAAATGGTACTCCTAACATATTATTATTTAATTCTTTATCAAACATTATCAGAAATATTATTGTGATATTTCAAAATCGAATAATTATCTGTTGCAAAAATATTTATTTGTATAACAAAAAATAAAAGTGTAAAATACACTCAGTCTAAGAGCATGACACGATAAAATCTTGAACCTCTAAAGAATACTCCAAAGCTATCATTCAAGTTATATTGACACTAAAATTATTTTTCTCTTATATTTTTATTCCTTTACAAAGTATGACTGTAAAGTCGACTGGTTGTGGGTTCGATCCCCGCTCGAGGAGATGAAATATTTACTTAAATTTATATTTCCATTTCTTCGCTCTACTACCTAACTAATTAAAATAATTTGCAAAATAAACAGGCATTAACACATTAAAATTTTAGGGGATTTCCTGGGAAGATGTAACTAGTTCAAGAATAATTTTATTTAATTATTCATTAACACCCACGAAGCCAATCTACTGTTTAACTACAAAACTAAGAAATCAAATTGATATGACAAGGATTTTTATTTTTATAAATCTCTATGAATAATTTTCTATATTTTATATGTTAAAATATATTCTATGTCCATAGTACATAATAAACAAGACAAGTTATACGAGTACATTTATAATATTGATATTATCTGGGTCTGAACCCGGACGCCGAAGGAAATGATGGTTGTATGTCGTGATGCAGGACATGAGAGCCAATGGACTAACCACCGATGATGCCGAAGATGTCAAAGTGAACTAGATTGAGTCGGAAGACAGATCCTGGCTGATAAAAGTTAATAAAACCAATAAAAGTAAGAGAGATTTATAATAATAAATACGATTTATTAACACTTAATAACTATATTTTTTACTGTCACACGGTATCCCGTTCACAGCAGGGTAGGCAAAGGTGTTAAGAAATGTAAGGCAAATTTGATTTTAATTTAAGGAGTATCATCTAAATATTTATGTAAGTTTAAAAATTATTAAAAATGAAAAGTAAAATCCCTACTACATAAAAAAAAGAGAAAAATATTGTTTACTTTCCTTTATCGAACACAAAATTACTCGATACCGCGATAAAATTGAATCAAAATATGAAATTTCAAAATGTTTGTACCTACTATACATTATTTTTATTCTAAATTAAATTGACATAAAGCTAATTTAAATTGTAATCATAGTTGTAGAAGGAATAAAAACAAAAAAAACAACGATTGTAAGAACAACGGTCTGAAATAAGAAGAAGAAAGTACAAACATAATATTTTCTTTCAAAGCCAGCTTCTCAAAATTTTTAATACAATTACTATATTCATATTAAATTATTGTTTATAAAAGAAAAAAAAAAAACAATAAAAACTATATAACATACTAAAAATAGTGTAAATGCGAATAATGTAGATTATGATTCTATCATTATCAAGATTATATTTACGTTTTGTATTTACGTTTCATAGAAATAACATTTTATCTCTAACATTAAAATCTTTAGGTATTTTCAAAAGTTCCCCTAAGTACTTTAGTTTATCTGCCTTATGAAGTATCTTAACTGCATTAAACAAGTAACATTACCTCTCCCGCACGTGACAAAATTCTACAAAACAATTTTATACGTGTTTTGGTCTCAATGTAGGTATATTCTAATATTGAGACATGGACAGTTAATTTATATTTCTTACATATTCTGTTAATCAAAATTTTAGAATATTCTATTTAATTGAGGCCAGTCGTGGCGCAGGGGCACAAAGTGCGACTGCAAAATCGACTGTTTGTGGTTTCAATCCCCACTCGAGGAAATGAAATATTTATTTACATGTATATTTTCATTTCTTCGCTCTGGTGTCAAGGCAAAGCGCGGCGCTAAGTTCCGCCACTCATCAATTCTGCAAGCGCCTAGCCAAGCGCTACTACGAGCGTGCAGATTCTCATTCAAACTCACTCATTGTCGAAGCATGTAAGTACGCTCCTCATTCACATCCGCGTCTTCGACGCCCTCGAAGCGTTCTTCTGGAGCCCGTCGATCCAATCACTGCTGCCAACACCCAATACAAAGGGAGGATTCACTCCTCAGTCCCACGTCCCAGTCTCCGCCGCCCCGACCCGCCAACGGTCGAAATCCCCCATGATCAGCGTACGCGGGGCATTCCCCCGCGATCGCCAACACTTCACGAGCGTCCATCAAAGCTCGTAATTTTTATCTTCAGGGGCGAGCTAAATTGTAAAATCGACTGGTTATGGGTTCGATCTCCACTCGAGGAAGTAAAATATTTATTTACATTTATATTTTCATTTCTTCGCTCTGGCGTCTAGGCAAAGCGCGGCATTGAGTTCTGCCACTCAGCACGCAATGCCTCTAGAATTCGGCGGAAAGTGGGGAACGGAGTGTCTTAACACTAGGTTCCCTCTGCCAACCCTGCTGTATGCGGGATACAGTGTGAAGTTGAAAAAAAAATCTATGCTTACACAGGATATGTAAAATCGAATTTCAAAAAACTTCCGTAAAAGAAAAACACACAAGTTTTAACATAAAACTACTTCTTGACTCTAGAGTCTTTACGATCAAAAAGATTGCGCGTGAAATATTAGTTCACAATTTATTTTCATGAAAAGATTTACTCCCAGAAAATACTATGTCGTTTGTAGTTGTGTAAGTATATTGACATTGAATTCCCCCTGCATTGACTAAGATTTGTTACAAATAATAATGTTTTTAAGGTAGGATTTTTTTTCAGCTTGACGCTGTATCCTGCATGAAGCAGAATAGGCAGAGGGAGGGGGTTAGTGTTAAGACACTCTACTTCCCACTTTCCGTTGGGTGTTTTACGTGTCGAGTTCCGGGAGTCAACTGTAATATTATATATGTATATACTAAAACACTAAAATATCTTTCTGTATCATATACAATTTATTATATGACATAGCTAAATAATAACAGTCGCTAAGGAACCCCACAGACGCTAATGTATTCCATAAATTACACTCCCTCACACTAAAATAAGCAACATAAATATAACTATATTGAACAAACATAAAAGTACAAAACAAACTAAACATAAAATATACACATTTTAAAAATGAGGATTGGCCTAGGCGGTAGAGGCACGTGGCTAGATGATAGAGTAGAAAATATTTCTGGTTGATCTTCATTTACTTCCGTCTCCTACCTTCTCAGAAGCCTCCCCAGCCCTTGTTGTCACACCTGCCACAAGACAAACTAATAAACTAAAAAAAAAAACATTTTAAAATATTTTTATTGATTTGTAGAGTCAAAAAAATTAAAAATCAATTTAAATTATTTAAAAAATACTCTGTTTTTTAAATATATATTAGTGTAGAAAATGTACTTTTATAAAGAATGAGAAATGCACACACTATTACAAGAAATATGTTTACCAATATCAATAAATTCTTTTCCGAAGGCTCAAAAGTAGAATCTATTATGACCCTTTCATCTAAAATATAAATCGTTAAGATCCTCTTTATATGGAAATTCTAACAACACTTTATACTACTTTTATTTATATTAAAAAAATATTCTATCAATGCTGCTTAGGTTTTAGTAATATGAGTCTAGAAAGCCCACCTCAAGCTATTCTTTTCATTCAAAAACTATTAAAAATACCAACTATTGAGTACCAGTTCCCTGCTATCTATATTTTTGAAAATGAGACATTTTAGTAACTAAAAATCAATAACGAATTTTGCGTTAAATTATTTGAAAATATCTACAGATCGAGAGAGAGTGACATGCTTTCTAAGGAACTACTTTACAATTTTGAACACTTGTAATGGATAAAACATAAGTTTCGTAGCTTTTTTGCAGCAGCAGCACTGGAAAATGCCAATTAAAATTCACTTAATGTGGAAAATATTTCTCAATTTCAAATATATTCTATTTAAAATCTCAGTGTCCTGTGGCACTCGGAGTAAAATTTTCATGGCAGAGGGAACCTAGACCTAGTGTTATGACATTCCTCACTTTCCGCAAAATTTTCGAGGCATTGTATCACACAGTATGAAGTTACTACTTAGCATACTGTTTGACGCAATGCACGTTGAGTTTATTTATTTCCCCAAGTGAGATTGAACCCACAACTGCGGCGACTTTTCTCCTAAAATTAACAATTATATACTTATATGTACGTACATGATACTTAGAACTAACAGGGACCTGTACGTACACTCTTTAATTAAATTGTTCAACAACTTATACTTCATGACGACATAAAACAGCGGTCAACGACTTAAAACTATTACTTTCATGAGATCTTCAAAGTGAGGAAACGAGAGAATTCTAAGAAAACGGAGTGTATTAACACTAGGTTGCCTAAAATGGTGTGGTTTCCATTTATTTTGTTCTTAATTCTATTAATTAAAGTAAAATGGAATGAATTATTAGAATTTTACGTAATACAAATATATTAGTAGGAGAATAAAATAAAAATACATCCCTTAAAAGTATACTTTTTAAATTCTACAGTTGCTTACCTAACAGTTGCTTATTATTTAATAATTCTCATTAAAGAAACGACAATCCGAACGCAATAAGCCTCTTTTCTTGTTTAATATTTTTATAATTGTTCACTTCAATTTAAATCTCCAGTAGAAATCGACATTAAAAAAGTACCAGGGGGCTCTAATGATACTTCATACTCTTTAAGTTGGATCGTCGACGAATTATGGCTTTATTTGTTACACGATTCATATAGTAAGACTGCATATAGTAAGTACGCTTGCGTTTTAAAGTGCAGGTCTAAAATGTATAGCTATGTTTTTGTTCAACTACCGCTGTACTTTTGTTTCGCTTCACGCTGTATCCCGCACGTAGCGGGGTAGGCAGACTCATTAAGACACTTCCGTTTCCTTTCTGTGAAATTATAGAGGGATAGCGGGTTAAGTGGGGGAACTCATCGTCTCAATTTGCCTCATTAACTTAGCGAGCATATTTCATTCTCTCAAGTGGGAGTCGAACTCACAACCTGTCACATATACAATGGCTCGCTTGTGCCACTGCGCCATGACTCTCCGCAATCAATTTACGTAATTATATTAATTTATTACACAGGCCACTATTGCAATTATAATATTGTTAGATTACTTATTCTATTCAATAATTTATTAACATTGTGGATTTTGCATTAAGTACCTAATCCATTAAAGTACGGCATGAGATATTTTGGACCTCACATTTTTATTTCTATTCTTTATAGCTTAACTTATCTATTATGGTTCTACATCAGCTGTTCCACTCCAGCAAAATCAATTAAATATTCGAATCCATCCAGTAGTTTCGAAGATTTTCATATATTAACATTAAATTATAAAAAAAATACTGTTTTATTATACGAGTACTCGTAGTACCTATAGTAGATCTTATGAAGAACAGGGTGGTGTATTATAATATAAGGATCAAGTTCCTTACAATGTTATTACTTCCATTTATAACCTGTTTTTCTAAATAGTTCCAAAAAAGATATGGTAGTGAAATAATTTCTATTATTTGTGACGGGTGACGCGATGGTCGCGTGCTCGAATCCCATTCGAGTGTATGTATTCTGAAATATTTTCATTTCTTCACTCTTTTAACCAGACAAAGCGTGACATTGAATACCGCCACCCAACACACAATGCCTTGAAAATTAGGAGGACAGTGGAAACACAGTGTCTTAACACTGTCCCTAGTTTCCGTCTGCCTTTTCTCCTATATGCGGGTAACGTGACACCGTGAAAATAAAAAATGTTTATTTTAAAAGCGCTACGAAACTTTTATTAAAGCTTATATTTTTAATACTTAGGTAGTCCTAGATCTTTAATTAATATTATTAAATAATAATAATCTAATATAGTTAAATAATCGTTTAACATATTTCTATTCCGTTCCTTTCCATATCTCTCTTTAGGGTGCACGTCAGATAATTACACTTTCAAAATAAATTACAGCCTGTATGTCGCTAAGGACTATAACAAAAGAGTTTACAAAAAAGTTTCATCAAAAATCGTCAAGTAAGTACGCTTTGCGGCAAACACGTACAACGGTAAGATAGGCAGACAAAAAGAATATATTATTGACTTCTGTGACTTGATAAAAATATTTTTTTATAATTTCAATGTAAAGACTTAATCTCTCTTATATTGTTATTATATTTATAGATAGATAGAAGATAAAATTTATTTAATTGATGTTCTTGAATATAATTCAGTTGAAAATTGTAATATGAAATTTAGCTAAGAACCTAGCTGTAAATGTTTTAGGACAGTAATAACGTATAAATATAAAGTTCGCCCCAAGAGGCTACTTGTTGACTTCCCTCTTACTTATGTTCTGAGGGGATGACTTTGAACTTAATAATTTATTCTTACTTTACTACAATCCCTTTAAGTACTTTGAAACATTTAAAATAAATTATAACATTCTATATATGTGCACAATGTAATATTATTATACTTTATTGTTCTTTGTAAAATATTTTCATACATATAAAGACACATTTTTATATTATTTTGTTCTACATTTTTATATTATTTTTTCATATATGCAATTCATATACCAAAGTGTTGAGTGGTCGAAACAAGGCGAATATTAAATAATTATTTGTTTTTCATATAAAAGCTTTTATCGTAAAAATGGCATATATAATTTCAATACATTGACTTCTTGACTGCCCTAGCATTACATTCACAAAAATAGGGAATAGCAGACTTATAATGCTTCACGAATATTTAATTAATATTATTTATGAGTAAAATAATAATTTAGGGATTTTTGATTAATTTATTTATTATGATTATCTATACTTTTATGCGCTTATTAGAAAAATAATCAGACATTTCATCTATCCTTGATTTTCCTCCGTAAATACCAATCCCGCGGGAATTCCGGATTAAAATCACACAAACCCCATATATTAGTGTTAGTCCCACAAAAATTGGTTCAGCTGTTTCAAAAAACAGCACGGACAAAAAGAAAGATAAAAATTTTAAAATTTAGGGTTTTTATTATAGTATCATGTAAATAATTATATGTACTTGGAAAACCATGATTATTTTTAAATTACAGACCGACTCTTTAATATTATTTATATGTATATATTCTATATAAATTATATTACTATAATATTACTAGCAAAGAATTTGGCCCCTTGTCGAAATAAAAAAAATTAAGTATGTGTTAACGGCTTTTAATATAATATTATTTGAGAATAAGTCTATTGACATTTTTTCATATTTCCTTTTCATAAGGAAGAAGTTGCTATGCGAAAAATAGAAATATTTACTAGGAAGGTCACCTTATATCGCAGTACATCCCTTTAGATGTCAGGCTGACAGCGACACCGGATATTTCGAAATTGCGATATACTTATCTGACGCGTCCATTATTATCAGCCAATATTTCTGTGCTATACTCGTATATAAGGGCAATTTAAATCTTTCTAAGAGTTTACTAATCTTAGATTATTATATTGGAAAAAATATTTCAACCTATACATATTTTACGTATACTTTTTAACTATAGACATTTCAATTTAATTATATTCTTTAGGCGTTCTATTAGTTTTGTTTAAAATTATATAATTGATTAATATCTACAGTAACAAAATGTTCCATTTATATTTTTTTAATATATCATATTAAAAATGGAACGCTTAGTCAAAATAAGGCTCGTTAAAAATAAATTCAAAAGTTCTCATGAACCAGTACAGTTAAAATATTGTTCAAAAATATAGCAACAAAGTTGTCAAACAGAACGCCACGATTATCACAAATCGTCCGACCTAAAAACCATTCTAAAACTTTTTTAATAAAACCCTAATGGCTTCAACTAAACAAGAGCAGTATAATTTGTTTACAATTTACAAAAAAAAATATCCGCATTGGCGGATTGTTTATGGGTGTCGTAAAAAATCAATCGTTATTATTATTTAAAAATACATACTGTTAGCATAAGTTACGTATAGTGTAGTAATAGGTGTCACTGTAATTACGAGTACGTCATTTGATATTGTTTCCATTATCGATTGTATTAAGTGGCGGTAGTGTGCTGCGTCTTTTCCGGTGGATTGGACAGTGTCTTAACACGTTCCCTCTGCATACCTTGCTGAAAAGAAAAAAAATATATTTTTTTAATAATAATTTCTTTGAGTGAAAAATGAACCTACAATCATCGCGGTGTATATTTCTATTCACAATCGATACACGGCGCTGCGAAAATGTCAGATATGACTTTTATTATTTTGTGCCACAGTTATACTATTAAATTGAAATTCAAATAGCTCACAAAGAGCTAAACAATCTACTATTCAATTTAAAAATAGTTTTAAAAGCATTTGCATTTTAAGTAAAGAGGAGGTACATTTAAAATTCTTCAATATGCTGTGTACTTTGAAATTGTAGGAAATTGCCTCACCCTCCTGGGACCTGGGAGTAAATATAGTCTTAAAAATTTATGAATTCTATGAAATTTAAATTAATAAAATAAATAAAAAAAACATGGGAAAACGTTTTTCTATGTCATTTATATAAGACTTGATGTCTTTTCCCAATTCCAACACTATTTTGAGTCATATATAAAAAAGACATTGAATTTGTAGGTATTCTTAAAATTAATAAGGTTTTAAAAAAATATCTGACTAGAACTGTATTTATTGTATATGTTTATATTAACATTTTAAATTAACTATACAGTAGTAGTTAAATAAATAACAGTCAGCTACTTAGCTTGTTTTTCTAACTTTAACATTTCTTGGTACTGTATCGAACCAGAGTAACTGTTTTACCAAACTGGGTAACATGGCAGTGTAAAATTTTTTTTTCGTTTTATAAAATAAATCAGCTTCACGTTGTATCCCGCACACAGCAGGGTAGGCAGAGGGAACCTAGTGTTAAGACACTCCGTTCCCCACTTTCCACCGAGTTCTGGAGGCATTGCGTGTTGAGTGGCAGAACTCATCGCCGCGCTTAACCTCGACAACAAAGCGAAGAAATGGAAATATAAATTTAAGACAATATTTCATCTCCACGTGTGGGGATCGAACCCTCAACCAGTCACACTTCGTGTCGCTGCGCAACGACCGGCCTCGACTTAAATAAAATAGTTTTTATTTTCCTTTTCTAATGAGTATAAAATAAAGTATAAAATATAAAATTAACGTCCATTAGATGTTTTCTGTAGATAATAGTAATATCGTAAGAGCTTCATACATTTTCTAATAAACATTAAGATAATATACTGACCAAATATTTGCGAATGAGAGCGGTTGGTACATGTCCCATTAAACCGGGCTCGTTTTTCAATTTTCTTGTTCAATACCTTTACGATATCTGAGGGCACGTTTCACAAAATAAAAGTACACATAGCTATGTTTTTAGATTTTGAAATATTATTAGCATATTTCATTCTATTAATATATATTTTTGGCTTCAAGCTGTATCCTGAATATAGCAAAGAAGGCGGAAGGAACCTAATATTAAAATTTTATCTTACCAACTTTTTGCCCCATTTTCGAGACATTGCGTGTTGAATGGCAGAGCTCAACGCCACGCTTGTCTTGTCACCTGAAGGAGGAAATTAAGATTATTTATTCTCTGTAATAGGAATCAAACCCACAACCGTCGTATGCGTGTCAAACATAGCTTATTTATTCGTTAGCTTACAACTACCTCCGCGTGGTCGAAACACTCGCCGTGGATTGTCATTTTTAGATTCTAATGTCCGCCTGCCATTCTGAATGTAAACTACAATTGAAACATTTAAATCGTGTAAAAATAAGATTTTCACAAATCTTATACAGTATAAAGTTTAAAAAATATTAAGAAAACATTTAAATATTAACATTTGTTTTAGTACTAGAGGTCACAGAGTAAACTGCGCATAAAACCAATGAGGCGTGACTTTCTGATAAATGCTTAATGTTAACCAAATATCGAGTTAGCATAATAGTCACGTAAAGATTTATCATAGTAAGTTTATTTAAATGAAACACTAAAAAGAGAACAGAAAATTTGTACATACATTTTCACGTAGAATTTAAAGTAGGTAAGTATATATTAGATTTTTTTAAATCCGCAATTCAAATATTGTGGTAGGGTAGTACCTGTTGGTGATAGGATTCTTTTTATGAAATATATTTAATGAAAGCGTTTTTAAATATAATTTTAAAAGTCTCTATTACTCGTATATCAAACTACAAATAAAAAAAAAATAAAACGCTTTTCTACATAAAGTGCTATAAGTGTTACGGATAAGAAATATGAACCTAAACTTTGTTTGTTGGGTGAGTGGTTTACAAAAACCGATATCTCGCTTCGTTTGCGATATATCGATTATCGAAAAACTAAAAAAATATTTATTTCTTGCAAATATCTTAGAATATATTTGTTTTTTGCAAAAATTGCAAGAGGTATTTTCGCTTTGAAAATAAATTTTCTATAAAGAACATTATATAAAAAAAAACTGTTTCTAACCTAACCTAACCCCCCCCCCCCCCCCGGTCACAAAAAAACCTAGTTTTTAATAAAATAAAAATACCTAAGGATAAATATCGTTACTTTTTTATATTTGTATGTTTTATATTTATATATGAAAAAAATGAAAAAAAAATTGACTGTTCCATTTTTAAAAAATTGCGCACAGTTTGTAACAAAGCAAGATATCAATTTTTCTACTTCAGTTCAGTTCAGTTCTTCATTTATGGCGCTTCGAGCGTGCCAGTTGAGCACTAATCACTTCGCCAATGTCACGTTGTATGGAGAACACACGAAGGAGATTGTACGGTAAAAAGAGACTATATACATAAACATGGGTTTGTAATAAATAAAATTTTACAAATATGTTAGTTTATAACTTAATATTATTGTATCTAATATATTTACATAGAAATTTACATAAAGGACTAAACACAAACATTAACAGACATTGAACATTAAGGGGACGGGGAACTTTGTAAGGAAGGACATCATATAAGGGATGAGTTAATTTAGG
>JAATLQ010032260.1:0-13602 GCA_013421005.1 Heliconius erato x Heliconius himera | reverse complement strand
CTGGAGTGGTGTCCACGGCCGCCGCCCGCGCCCGTCGCCAAGCACGCGCCCGCCCACGCCGACGTCGAGGTGCACAACCTGCTCGTCGTCGACCAGCACACCTTCGAAGGTGACCCGCCTTGTGCACTCACTCACTCACTCACTCACTCTATATAGGAGAGCGAGCTGGAGTGGTGTCCACGGCCGCCGCCCGCGCCCGTCGCCAAGCACGCGCCCGCCCACGCCGACGTCGAGGTGCACAACCTGCTCGTCGTCGACCAGCACACCTTCGAAGGTGACCCGCCTTGTGCACTCACTCACTCACTCACTCACTCTATATAGGAGAACGAGCTGGAGTGGTGGTGGAGGGGGGCGTTCCTGTGAATTAAAAAGGAATATTCTTTAATTTATGTCTTTTGCTGCTGGTTTGGGCATGTCGAACGAATGGGTGATGAAAGAATGGCAAAAAAGATTTATAATGGAAAAGTGAGTGGTAAGAGAGATAGGGGGAGACCCCGGTTGACCTTCGAAAACACAGTATCAAAGATACTGGAGGAAGGTCACGTAAAAAGCATGAGGACCCCCCGGAGGGCATGTATGAAGAAATTGATGACAGTGGACGAGGCGAAGAGGTAGAGGTATAGGTAGAGACCGTAGCGTTTGGCGTCCGCTCCGTTCTCTCTGACTACCCCGCTAGGGATAAAGCGTAAAGCTTATATAATTTTACTTTCTTTAAATAACTTAAAATTCTTTTCTAATAACTCAAATCCTACACGGAATTGAACGAAAATAAAAATGATTATAATGTAATGTGTACATGTCAATCGCGCAGTGCTCCACGCGCACCAGCTGCAGAGCAACGAGTTCGCGATGTCGCTGGTGTCGTGCAAGCTGGCCGACGACCCCAACCACTACTACGCCGTCGGCACCGCGCTGCTCAACCCCGAGGAGTCCGAGCCCAAGCAGGTACACACACACACCACGCACTCCTCCATATATTATGCACTTCTAATTAAACAATATTCCGGAGAAATTTAATTAATTATTTATTGCTATAATACCGAAATTACTTCGGACACACAGGATTACCATTTTTTGTAACATTTGACTCAATAAATAGAATTATTTTTTTTTTCATACAATAAATATCGAAACTCAAACTTCCAATATAAATAAAGAATATTATCATCTACCAACAGGGCAGAATTCTCATATTCCACTGGAACGAGTATAAGCTGACGCAAGTAGCTGAAAAGGAGATCAGAGGCGGTTGTTTCTCCCTTGTGGAGTTCAATGGGAAACTACTGGCGTCTATTAATAGTACTGTGAGTGTATAATACTTTAATAGTCTACATTTATAAACAGCTGTTATTTAAATCTAGAAGTAGTTGTGTTTCCTTAATTTATCTGTAATACATGAAAAAAATATTAAAATGAACCATTGCTTAAAAGCCATCATGGAGCAGCGGCACCATCTTACCGTTGTTTACACTCAAGGGAGTAAAATGTTTTTATTTCGTCACTCTGGTAAAGTCTCGGCGTTGTGTTCCGCCACTCAATACATGTTATCTCAAAGTTTGGGCAGTGATCTCCAGAATTCGGCAGAAAGTGGGGAACGGAGTGTCTTAACACTAGGTTCCCTCTGCCTGCCCTGCTGTCAGGGGAACAGCGTGAAGCTGGTTTAATTTTTAGTATAGAAGAAAAACCTGAATTTTGTGGTCTGTCAAGGTTGGGTATTTGATGAGGTAAACTCAAAGAACCATTCATAAAAATATATTTATAATTATTATTTTTATCAATATAGCTAACATTGGTTCATCTTTTTATTAAATAATGAATGTAACTCATGTAATAAAACAATAATTCCGCAATTTTGTATTATATTACAAAAAAATGGAGAATCAGTCTAGAACATTTGGTATTTGTAAACTATATATTTTTAATCACCATCAAAAATTATTAAAAGTCCGTTTAATAGAAAACTTTTAGGCAAATTAAAAACAAAACCAGCGAAAATATTTTAAGCAAAAGTATAAATTGTCTATTCAATTCAAATACAAGTTCCAATTTTTTTTATTTATATTTAATATAGAGGCCAGTCGTGGCGCAGGAGCACAAAGTGTGACTGCAAAATCGACTGGTTGTGGATTCGTTCCCCACTCGAGAAAATAAAATATTTATTTAAATTTATATTTTAATTTTTTCACTCTGGTGACGAGGCAAAGCGCGGCGTTGAGCTCCGCCCCTCCCGCTCAACACACAATGCCTCCAGATTTCGGCGGACAGTGGGGAATGGAGTGTCTTAACACTAGGTTCCCGCTGCAAACCCTGCTGTGTGCGTGATACAGCGTGAAACTGATTTGATTTTTGATTTAATATTTTCATTTTTTCATTCTCGCTCGGGTAACGAGACAAAGACGTCGTTGAGTATCGCCACCCAACACGCAATGCCTCCATAATTTAGCGGATAGTGGAAAAAAGAAGAGTATTAAATAGAAGGGAGTGTCTTAACACTAGGTTCCCAGTTTCCTACAGAAACACCGTGAAGCAGAGACACATCTAAGAAATATTAGAACTTCAAGACTAATAAAAATCTATCTTCTACTCATTTATTTTAAATATATGGAATAAATAATTTTGTCTATATTTGTCTAATTTTAATATTTTACATCACAGGTAAGACTTTTCGAGTGGACATCAGAAAAGGAACTTCGACTGGAATGCAGCCATTTTAACAACATAGTAGCGTTATATCTTAAAGTTAAAGGCGATTTCATCATTGTAGGGGATCTCATGCGATCGATGTCCCTGTTGCAATATAAACAGGTATTTGATTTCCAAGGGTTCCCTAGAATGCTCAATTTTTTTCTACACATGTTCTTTTATTTATGTTATAAATAGATGATTTATAATTTACTTCAGGATTCTTTCTATCTAATTAAAAAGAATTTAATAACGAAAGAAAATCAACACAACAATATCCATGTAATTAATTACTACAGTTTTAATAGTATCGTGTAGTGCTGTATTTTTTATATAAAGTAATATTAATACTAAAAAATATAAACATAATTCATGATCATAAAAGAGTAACCTTTGTTAACATTTCCTTGACTTTTTAGGAAAATGGGGTGTCCTCTGCTTACCCTGCGTGTGCGGGATACAGCGTGAAGCTGATGATTTTTAAATGTCCTCCTTTTAATTTTTTACTTTAACACTAATATGAAACTTTATACAAAAAGGAAATACAAAAAATCGTTTTTATTTATTTTTATTAATAAAAAAAACCCGTGATGTAATTAACACTGGAATACTAGAAATGATGTCAGTATAACTCTATTTATTATAAATGTATTTATTTAACAGATGGAGGGTAGTTTTGAAGAAATTGCAAGAGATTATAGCCCGAACTGGATGACGGCTTTGGAAATATTAGATGATGATACTTTCCTCGGCGCTGAGAATAGCTTCAATCTCTTCGTGTGTCAGAAAGATAGGTTTGTGGGTTTTTTTTGTAGTACATATGTATAAGAACTTTTTATTTTGCGGTTGTGCTAAATATTATTTACTGTGAATTTTGTGAAATCGACTTTAAAAAAGTGGAGTATAAAAAACTACTTTACACCAGTTTTGTTTATCATCTCAAAGTCAAACTATTAGCATTCTAGTTTTTATACTATGAGGAAATATCTCTGGAGTTATTTGATTTGGTACTTCACTGTACTCTTTTGTACATCACAACGCCTTCCCCCGCAGTAGACAATATTAGCAACTCGAAGCAAGTTCTGCGTGTAATGTGAATGGGTAAATTATTAACGCGTACTTCCAAACTGTGTAATGATTTTTTTTTCTGAAAAGGGCTGTTAATTATTGGAATTACAGCCATTTTCACACTCTATCCGACATTCCTTCTAATGACATCCTCTTTACGCAGCGCGGCGACCACGGACGAGGAGCGGCAGCAGATGGGCTACATGGGGCAGTTCCACCTGGGCGACATGGTCAACGTGATGCGGCGCGGCACGCTGGTGTCGCAGCTGGCCGACACGGCCGCGCCCGTCGCGCGCCCCGTGCTGCTGGCCACCGTCACCGGCGCCATCTGCCTGGTCGTCCAGCTGCCGCAGGAGCTGTACGACTTCCTGCACCAGCTAGAGGAGCGTCTCAACCACACCATCAAGTCAGTGGGGAAGATACCACACGCGTTCTGGCGCTCCTTCAACACGGACATCAAGACGGAGCCCGCTGAGGGGTTCATCGATGGAGACCTCATTGAGAGCTTCCTGGATCTATCGAGGGAGAAGCAGCAGGAGACTGTGCATAAATTACAGGTATTAATATATATACCAAATACACACACAATGCCAACCCTATATCTTATTATCTTACTATTGATACAAGTTGTCTTTTAGCAACAGCCTTCTCTTTGCCAAAAAATCTGTCTGTCAAGAACACTTTTTTTAATAAAGTTAAAAGTATATGGTAATCTCTCAATGTATTTAATTTTTTTCAAATATAAAAAAAAACAATATTCAATCTCGTGCCCAGACTTCCCTGTTTTTAGAATTCCGTACCTCTTAAGACAAAAAGGAACCCTTTCAAGATCAGTTTGTTGTCCGTCATTCCGTCAAGAGTCATTATCTCAGGAACGCTTGAAGATATCGAATTGAAATTCAAACCATATACTTAGGTCTACGGTTCCTTGATTTCCTGAAAAAACCATATTTCTACATTTACTTATGGTTAAATCCAAGCGTTAAAAGGGACGCAAAAATTGGTACTAAAGCCGCTACTTCAATTGAGGTATCAGATGAAAAGGCTCTGGCTAAGCTAAGCTTGAATTTCGGAAAATGCTCGAGACGTCCAATTGATAGTGTTTCCAGGTCGATAAGACCTGAATACTTACAAACAGCGCGTCTATCTCCATCTCAAAGGCAGGCAACGCACCTGCAGCTCTTCTGGTGTTGCACGGGGTCGTGGGCGGCGGTGATCACTTACCATCAGGTGAACCCTAAGTTGCCTTGTGGTTTCCATAAAAATTACATTTTAATATTATTTAGGCCAATGTTATTTACATTTTAATGTTATGAGGCCAGTCGTGGCGCAGGGGCCCAAAGTGTGACTATAAAATCGATTAGTTGTATATTTGATCCCCATTCGAGCAAATGAAATATTTATTTTCATGAATACTTTCATTTCTTCGCTCTGGTGTCTATGCAAAAAGCGGCGTTGAGTTCCGTTACTCAATACGCAATGCCTTCAGAACTCAGCGGAAAATGAGAAACAGAGTGTCTTAACACTAGGTTTCCTCTGCCTACCCTGCTGTGTGCGGGATACACAGCGTGAACCTGATTTAATGTTATTTAATTATTGTACTTGTTTATTTAGATCGACGACGGCGGCGACATGATGCGCGACGCCACAGTCGACGACATCATCAAAATCGTGGAAGACCTCACGAGGATACACTAATGTTACAAGATTAGTTAATAAATATCTTTATCATATGTATTTCTTTTTTTATATTCCATGTTTATATTTGTATGTATTCATTTCGTATTAATTTAAATAAATTTGTTTAGTTGTCGCTGTAGTTGAGTAGTTAGTAAGTGTTCTATTTATATGGGAAAGATGAATTCAATTGACATTTTTCGCTTAAAAAATGTTTATATTTCTTTGATGATTTTGGGCATTATGTTCCAATGTCAATATGCTTATATGAAAACATAATTTACGGCCATCGTGGCGCAGGAGCACATACGTGCGATTGTAAAAGCAACTGTTGCGGGTTCGATTCCCATTCGGAGGAATGAAATATTTAATGTTTTTATTTCTTCGCTCTGATGTAGAGGTAAAGCGCGACGTTGTGTTGCGCCACTCAATACACAATGCCTCAATGTGGAACGGAAGTGTCCTAATGTGGAACAAAATGCCTCAACACTAGGTTCCCAGATTCCTTCTGGCTATGCTATGTGCAGGATACAGCGTAAAGTTAAAAATAAATAAATATACTTACATAGTTCTTTCGAAAAAGTTACTTAAGTCTATGGGACGATAAAAGATATATGATATTTAGTTGTCATAGATATTTAGATTTTTTTTTACTACAAACTTTCTTTATATCAAATTAGTTTCTAATAAACTTAGTTTTTGTTCTGTTGTTTTTTTAATAGAAATTCCATGTATGTAATACATTTCTATTAAATTTATATAGAAAAAAATAAAATTAGTTATGTTAAATAAGATAAAAAAATGTGAGATAATGGTAAAACAAAATTTAAATTATTTCTTACGTGGTTTTCTTTTATTTAGTAATAATCCCTTATGTAGACTGCTCACTTACGAATTCACGTATTTTAAAAGTGTAGGTTATTGAGGCCGTCGCGGCGCAGGAGCACACGCGTGTAAACACAATGGTTGTGGGTTCCATTCCCACTCGAATTAGGAATGAATTATAATATTAATATTTTTAATTATTCTGCTGCTCTGGTACCAAAGCAACGCGCGGCGTTTAATTTCGCCACCTAACTCGCAATGTAAAAGCTTCTGAAAACAGCTATTTTGTAACAATATTGACATGAATCACATGAGATCACATGTGTGAACATAAGATCTTATATTATGTGGATGTGACAATAATAAGTAAGAAAAATTACCCACCACTACCCCCACCAAAATGTACTGCCCTAGATCCCTAGCTTATTAATATATCAATCCGCCACAGATATCTGCTATTTATTATTAACTTCACGGTGTATCTCGCATATAGCAGAGAAAACAGATGTGCCCTAGCGTTAAGAAATTCCACTCCCCATTTTAAGCTAAATTTGCGAGATATTGCGCGTTACGTGGCGTTATTACTGTGCCACGATATCCTCCATTAATATTCTTTACAAAAATAAATACTATGAAGAATTTTATTAAGGTGACTGCAATATTATCGTTGTAACTTTTTAAGTATTACTTTATAAGTCACGATTTTTTTGTAATATTTTAACGACTTTTACTTAATAATTATTCAGCGGTTCTATAGATATGATGTAATAAAAAATTATATTTATAAAAACAAAAACCCCGACTGCATAAAACTAAAAAGAAAATAAACAAGCCCAATAGTTTATCAGGATTGTTATTATATTTCACTTTTTTGTTAGGATTCATTATGGTAATGATTAACATGGTATACCTTTTTGAAATCGTCGTATTAAGCTCTTGAATTTAATACCCATATTGTGGTATTCGAAACATTTTTTTTTTTCACTAAGTCCAATGGCGTTCCACAGCGGCCATGATTGTTTTTTTAACGGTGCCTATCTAAGAACACTTGGGCTGCTAATACGAATCTAACGATATCTCAATTATGTAAATCCGTTCAGCGGTTCTGGAGATATGAGGTAATAAAAAATATTACATACATACATACAAGATACGCGCGAAAAACATAACCCCTCCTTAGCAGTCGGGAAAAAATGCTGAACAGAATGAATTCTCTCTCTCTCTTTCTCTGAACACACCACAAATAAAGATTTTTTTTTTCATCAAATAAAAAATAAATAAAGAAGGTAAAAAAGTAAAAGAAGACATTAGGTATATTCCCATCGTTTAATAAACAAGGCAATAATCACAGGTTGCTTTAACAACGAACAATCACTTGAGACTGACAACACATACAGAAAAAAAATACATAAAAAATTGAAAATGGCGCATTTTTACAATTAATTGAATAAAACAATACTTAAATTAGTTACTATTAAAATTGTGTGACAATTTATACAAGTTTATAATAATTATTATAACATATACCTACATGTTATTATTTTTATTACTCTATAGTACAATAATGTAATACAGATTAAAAATAACTTTTCTAGGCCGTGTCTTAAAAATTATATATATTGTGAAATTAATCATATTTTTAATGATTAAAAAAAAGCTATAAATATGCATTTACTGCAACTATTAAAACCCACCTTTTCACAAATCCATAAAAAAAAACAATAAAAAGAAAATAGATTATCTTTTACAAAAAAAATAAACTACTTAGTATTGACTACAATGAAGTTACTCGAAATAAATATTACAACAAAACTACGTATTAAATGAAGAAAAAAAAAATTACGTACTTTAATTAAACAAATTTGCATTATGATTGATTTTGCATTCCAAACAGTATGGACCGTACGACCTGTACAGTAGTTAAATATTAGAATATATAATCAGACACAGGGACCAGGTTGTGCGTTCGATTCCCATTCGGGGAAATGAAATATATAATATTTTTATTAAAGTGATTTTAATATACCACACTTACCACCACTTACCACATGGCAGTGATGGAATATAGAGCCTCCTTTCCTTCCTCGATAAATGAACTATTTTAGACAATTTTTTTTTTATTTTTAATCATTACTTCCTGAGATAAGTACAATCAATAGTTTTCAGCTCTATAATATTTAGTATATGTAGTCAAATCTAAGGTTGTTTACAAACTAAATTTAATGTGACATGACACATGTTATAAATAAAAAAAATACATATTAATAAATTGTAAGTTAATTATTAAATATATATCCAATTATCTATCAATAAAAACGGACTACTCCTATTTAGTTTGTGTAAAAATTATGCCAATTAAAATTTAATGTTTCCTTTTATTTTATTTTAACCTTCTTTTTGGTATTAGTTTGATTTACTAATATTTAGTGTATAAATTTTTTAGAGGCCAAATAAAATTAAAAATAAACACATAATACTTTAAAAATTCAAATAGTCCATTTTATCAAGTAATTTTATATATCTTAGCTTCAAAATGATTCACCAACACAAAGTCAATTGAGCTACTTTTATATTATTATTTAATAACAAATCCTGACCATACAACTTTTTAAGTAATCAAAATATAATAATTTTAATAATAATAAAATGAATAATAAATACATTTTAAAATGTTAAGTAACCTACTTTCTATACTTATCGGCCTTGTAATGTAGGAACCACATCAATGCGAACAAGCAGCTCGGAGGACTCTGTATGGGGCCGGGGGAGTTCACCATTTCTTCTATTTCTGTTATCGTCTTCTCCACCACTTCTATTATTTCGTCGTCGACGCCGCCGCCTTAAAAGTTTTTTGAACAGAATTCATTTTAATTAAGTTTAAATGATATATGTACTGTGTAATACCAGTGGAACGCGTTGGTAGTGGGTTCGATTTCCACTCGAAGGAAATTAATTATTCTAATTTGTCCCGATTGGATAGTGGAGCGTTGTTTTCCGCCAGTCGTCAATAAGTACTATTAAACTGATTATGATCAATAATTCAACTGAAAGTAACTATAAATATTTTATTATACATTTAGCTTCACACTGTATCCCGCACATAGCAGTGTAAACAGAGGGAATCTGGGAAACTAGTGTAAGACACTTGTGTTCCCCACTTCCCGCCGAATTTTGAAGACATTGCGTGTTGAGCGGCGAAACTAAACGCCGTGCTTTGCCACGATACCAGGGCAAGGAAACAAAAACATTAAATATTTCATATCCTGGAGTAGGAATCGAACTCACAACCTATCTCATTTACAGTCACACGCTTCCAAACCACCACCATTTAATCACACAAGAAGAAAGTATGCCAAAAATGCTTCAAAAATGACCAGCCAACAAATTAACCAACCGCCTAAATAATTCGTTACACGCGATGATAACGACCAGCTATTTACAAAATGACCTTCAATAATAATATATTATTGTGTCACGATATATATATAATGTATATAATAATGTCACGAATATGAATTGTATATATATATTTATATATATATATATATATATATATATATATTATATATATATGTGTGTGTAAAATGTGTTTTTTCCTTAGGTTCACACTGTATCATGCACAAAGCTCGGTAGGCAGAGAACCTGGGAACCTAGTTTTCGCCAGACACCGTTCCCCATCTTCCGCCGAATTCTGGAGTAATTGTATCTTAAGTGGCGGAATTCGGATACTATAGAGCAGAAATGAATATATCCTTTTTATTAATAAATATTTAATTTTCTTGAGCGAGAATCGAACCCACAACCTGTCACGTATACAGTCGCACGCTTGTGTCTCAGAGCGACGACTGGCCTTACTTACTAAGTATAACACCCACAAGAAAATTTTCCTATTTTATTCTTAATATAATTTTTTATTTCCACTTTATACTGCAGTCTGCCGCCATTATAGAACATTCAGCGGTAGGTATGTGTCGCTATGATTTTCTGATTTCACTGAATACATTTTTGTTTATATTAATTTCTAGAATTGCTAGATCTCTATATAGTTTTGGTGTTGGTAATTATTAATTATCATTTTGTATCATAAGATAAAAATGCTGTATACCAAGCAGCAAACACTAATGGTTCTGCATACTTCTTTCTTCTCGTACACTATTGTCAACCTCTTCATACATGCTCCCTCAAGGAGGTGCTCATGCTTTTTACGCGACCTTCCTCCAGTATCTTTGATACTGTGTTTTCGAAGGTCAACCGAGGTCTCCCCCTACCTCTCTTTCCGCTCACTTGTCCATCATAAATCTTTTTTGCTATTCTTTCATCGCTCATTCATTTGATGTGCCCATACCAGCTGAGAACATTCTGTTACATTTTCACTCATATACATACAATTATTGACATAAAATCTAATATTGTTATATTTGTTGTTTTAAATATGTATTATGTAATATTAAGTAAGAAATAGTAATTATTCCAAATGAAATATAACTTGAGATCATCATGGTGGAATGAGACAGCATTTAAATAAAAATATGTTAGTCGTGGGTTAGATCCCCTTTTGGGGGAAAGTTTATATATATTCTAACAATTTTTATTTTCCCATTCTGGTAAACAAACCATGGTGCGAAGTTCCTCTACTCATACTCTATGTTAATTACACAAAATGTGGAGATCAGTGCCTACTCTGCTATTATAATAAAATAAGTAAACCTGCTAAAAATAAAAATTCAAGAGAGATTACATTTTATATTCATAAAAAAACATATTTCAATACCTTGTTCAGTCTTCATATCATCTGTAACTTCACAATAGAAGAATGTTTGTAGCGCTCCCTGAACACCAACACCCGATCTATAAATTATGAATAAATGCAATACATTCAAATTGTATTTCCTTAGAAAATTAGAGAAAAACAATACAAATTTAAAATATAGCACTTTGAAAAATTTATAAATTTTAATTATAAATCATTCAAATTTTATTTGTTTATATTTGGGGCCAGTCATGGCGCAGAGGCACAAAGTGTGACTGTAAAAGCGAATGGTTGTGGGTTCGATCCCCACTCTAGGAAGTAAAATGTTTATTTATATTTTCATTTCTTCGCTCTGGTGTCGAGGCAAAGTGTGGTGTTGAGTTCCACCACTCAACACGCAATGCCTCCAGTACTCGGCAGAAAGTAGGTTCCCATTGAAAACTAGATTCCCCTTGCTTAACCTGTGTACGGGATACAGCATGAAGCTAAAAAAAAATTTATACCACTATTGTAGTGACACACTTTACAATAAGACTGCAAATAAGGTGATTATAGGTTTAATTTCCAATTGGTGGTGGAGTTTGATATTCTCACATTGGTTGACATAGTGCAGCATTGCGTTTCACCTTACATAAGCAGTCCATTATTTTTTTTTGAGTAAGCTAAGAATAGAGTATCTCAGCATTTAGTTCAATCTACCTATACTTCTATATATGTGGGAAAAGACAAAAAAAATATTTTTCTATAAATAATATATACCTATAAGAAGTAATTTTATGTAACTTTTCAAGCGGCACATCATATCCACACTCCTCTAACACCTCCTCTTTTGCTATTTCTTCCACTGGCTTGTTTTTATCAATAATACCAGCACACATTTCAAGTGCAATGCCTAGAGATGCTGGATATTTGTTTGTATCTATTATGTCTTCTTGACGATCATCAGGATGAATACAATTGTAATAAATTGCTGCAATAATCATGAAAAATATATAAATCATTATATTTTTAAAGAGCAAAAGTAACGTATTGTTAACAAAAGTTAAATACTTACCGGGTCTAAACTGCTTCACGAATATCATAACCTTTCTACTAACATTGAACACTACGATAGCAACGCTATCGTGAACTTCAAGTAAATCCCAAGTCTTCTCTTTACCATTTTGTGTGTAATTAAATCTAAATGGTTTCACGTAAGGAGAATCCGGGAGAGGTGAAATGTAAACTTTCTTTAAATCCTCCATGGTCTACCTAAACTTCGTTTAAGCTATTATAAAATAATTATATATTTTTTTATTATGTTGTTTAAAGTTTAGCTTAAATCAACGTTAATATGAAGTGTAATGAAAATATTTGTTTTATAGTCAAAAATTAAACTTCAAGTTCAAATCCGCAATACAATTTGACAATTACAATTTTCAAGTGCCACCGTAGATTTACACAGATTATAAAGTTTGTCATTGATTAGGTAAAATAATTTATCGCTGTATAGTACGGCCGATGTGTCGTGGCCGCTTTGTAGGTAAGCTTTCTGAACTTTTGCACATTGATGAATGGGGAAGAAAATATTCTAAAGTAAAAAAAAATCATAAAATAAAATCTGCGCAGTCGTCTTTAGGTAGCCTCATCTTCATCATTCAAGGCGTTGCTTGACACACAAATTAAGAATGGATATAATAATTATTTAATTATGATAACAATAAGGGTTTACGAGGAAATTAAAATAAATAAAACCGTCATTGTATTTTTTAATCGTAACTCCTCTAGAGTTTGAATATCAGTTCAGTAAGCCTAATATCAGTTTGTTAAAGTCATTATTCTATTAAATATATGAAGTATAAAAAATTTTGATAAACAATGTATCTAAATTTAAGCTTGACTTACGTTACGGTACTAAAAAATACGGTCTATTTCAATATAGGTTTCACATTCAAAAATAGTATTTTTATTATAGGTACAAATAGACGAGTTTATCTATTTGCAAATTATTCCTAATATATAAATACCATATATCGACATCGATTTATTGTATATATTTTAGCAAGTAAGCTATCATATTTATTTCTTTGATACACCATTCCTTTATTTGATACACACATTTAAATCACAGAACACATATACTCTTTGGGTATATGTATTCTGTGATTTGATATTATCTGTATTCTGTAGCTGTATTAAACTGCTAGCCTTTAGAAGTAACAATTCGTAAAGTCAAAGTTATATTTATATCAAAATTTCACCTAAAATATATGAAAATCAAAACTTTCTGGCTCAGAAAAACCTATATTTTTATAATAAAATAACTAATGTTTTTCAATTCCTACTAGTTGTAATGTAAATGATAAAATAATAATGGCACAACCAGAAAAGCCTGCTAAGACGGGCTTTATCATTAAGTTATCTAGTGAAACTGTGCAGAAGTTAACAGAAGAGGAACAGAAAGTAAAGGAAAGTATTGATAAAACTGAAGAAAACATCGAAAGTAAAGATGAAAGAGAAGAAAACATCAAAAAAGAAACATCTTTAAAAGAGTTGGCAAAGCCGACTGAAGAGCTCCAAACTAAAAAACGTGAGTCTTCAACTAACAAAACTGTGAGTTC